>JADLZL010002249.1:0-168623 GCA_015844335.1 Chrysopogon serrulatus | reverse complement strand
TCAGGAGTATCAGAGGGAAAAGTCGGGTCCGGGGGGTAGCGCGAGCACGCGGCTAGCTGGGGCGGCCGCCCCACCCCCGCCGCTAGGGTGGCTCCGCCAGTTTAGGTAGCAGGATGCCAAAGCCTCCATGGCTCCATGGCTGTTATGTTTTGGCAAAATGCAAGTGATCGGTGAGTTCCTACTTGAGGAGTTGAGGTGCCACCATGGAGATCTGTGGTGCTTGTGCAGTAAGGATGGGGGTGGTGCTCCAAATGGATACCCGCGGTTCTTCTCTAGTTCAAATTAATAAACTATAGTGAAAAAATGGAGAAAGAAATTGTAGAATTAATTCTTTAAGATGAACTAGAGAAGAACCGCGGATACCCGTTTGGAGCACCACCCCCATGCTTATTGTGCAGTGGAAAACATCTCGGCTGCCACCTGTGCAACTAAAGATGGCATTTTGATGTGCTAATCTGCGGCCGTTACTATGTCCATTATTCTTCTGCTCTGAAGCTGCAGCACAACGATCCAAGTTATTGGTGATGCTCATGTTTTTTGTTTGCAATCCAGAAGTGCCTCTTATACCAATCAATCCTCCAGCCATGTATAATGATACTAGATGATCTCTCAGGCCTCGTTTGTTTCTTTGGGAGGACCAGGTTTCATTCCTGCTCGTTTTAGGCTAGTTTTTAATCTGTTCGGGTGGAACGATGCCAGGAACGGCTTGTTCCGCAGTAAACGAACATGCCCTCAAAGTAGAAGTCGCTGAAACACTTGGCGGTTGCTTATCAGAGAGTTGGAGTAGAGTAATTTGTTGACATTGACAGGAACTACTGCTACTTGGGTCAATGAAAACTTTGTACTAAATTATATTATATTATATGTTCATTGTAGATCTACTCATGTGGAATCTAAAAAATTGATTTTTTATTTTATGATTTTTCTGTGATTTACTATGATTTTTGAAAGATTTAGCTAAAATAAATAAAAAAGAAAAAGATTAGTAAAAACTTCGTCTAAATCATACCATATTATATATTCGTTGTGTATATCTACTCATGTGGAGTAAAAAAAATAGATTTTCTATTTTATGATTTTTTGTGGTTTAATATGATTTTTTAAAATTCAGCTGAAATAAATAAATAAAAAGACAAAACCATTGTCATTGTAGCAAAACCACCATCAAAACCACTTCAAGAAGATAAAAAACGTATGATTTGAAAAGTTAAGAAAGGTGTTTGTTCGGTTTTAGAGTTTAGAAAAAATGGACTTTCACGAAAGTTGAAGGAAAAAAAAAGTAGACTTTTTACTTAAAAAAAGAGGATTGAATACTAAAACTAATAGATATGAGTGGGCCAGCTCCTAGAATAGACGCTAACCTCTCGGTAGTATAATGCCCATGCTAACGCAATGGTTTTATCTTTGGGATGCACATAAAAACAACGAATATCTATTTTATAATTGTTTTTGAACACGAATACATTCTGGAGACAGTTTTGCATATCAAGGAATAGTATAATGTTACTTCTCCTAATAACTATCTAAGTTATATTCTGCTTAGCAACGGTTTTATCTTTGGGATGCACATAAAAATAATGAATATTTATATTTATAATTGTCTTCGAACACGAATACATTTTGGAGACAGTTTTGCATATCAAGGAATAATATAATCTCATTTCTCCTAATAACTATCTAAGTTACATTCTGCTTAAGGCTTTAATCATGTCTCGAAGATCTTCAGGTAGGCTACTAAAACATTATATCTAAGTCATTATTTATACGGGCTGAAACAAATATTTCAATGGCATAAAATTAAGTGCTATTCACTCCCTAAATTGTTGAAAGGACCATTATCCCTACTCCAACCTGAACACATACCTAATCCATTATCTATCACAAACCAACAAGAGAGACATGTCCTAATAGGACAGTATATGATGAGGTAAGCTCCGTGTGGTTTCTCTCTGGAGGTGCATAAAAGCACTTTCAGACTTGCTGCACACCCTGACCGACCTGCCCTGACCAAAAAGCAAAATAAACAAACAAAGGCATAATCAATACCAAAGAGCAAAATTCTTTTCGTGAGTGCAGGAGCAAAATTTAGACAGACAACGATATTATACAGCTAAATTAGTATGATGTCTGTTGGATCGGATATGTATGCGCTAGTTGTTTGTTAGTTTTTTGTAGATATATACCTAGGCAAGCAGTTTTTGCATGAATGTATAGCCATGAATCTGTCTTAAGCTTGAGAAAAGAGTGATTGCAGCACATATACCAGACCAACCTTGATAAATGACCCTTTGCCATTTGATGACAGGGATTACTCGCCGCAGACCAGATTTTGCCCAAAGTACCCGTATAGTATTTGATCTGAAATCCATCAAGTTAGCAAGTCCAAAGCAAGTGACGTACAAATTCGGTGTGATCTGTTAAGCAACTGAAAGGAAGAATCACAAATTTGTGGCAACTTTTCAATTAGAAAAATGCATGCCTTTAAATATGAAAAAAATGACTATCTTTTTTCCATGGTCTGTGGATGAAGCAGGCCGCCTGCAATCTGCTCTCTCGATACCTTTTCCAAGTGGACAGGACCTGGTGGAAAACAAAGCAAAGAATAAAACAGAGATATAATTAGAATAAGTATATCTTCGCGATGACCAGCGATAGAAAGAATCCACTATAAGACCCGGTTCATCGGATATTGCCAAGGGAAACCTCTGGTATTTCCACCAATCCCAAAAGAAATTAACCAAAAAATAATTTTGTTGTTTATACCAGTAATCGTCCACCACACATCAAGTTAGTAAAAACCAAAAACCTGGATGGAATTGGATTGGAGCAGCATCCATGCATCCGCCCCAGGAATGGAAGATTTGCATTTGAGGACAAACAATGTGGAAAGGGAGAATGCTGTTCTACACTCGAAACATCAAGCGTTTAATCCGAGAAAGGAAATTAAGCATGCACCCCAGAATCATCTTCCCCAAGCTGCATATTTTGGTTCAGATTAAAATACAGGCTAACCAATACAAAACGGCTGCACGATTCGCAATTGCTAGTCATATTTTCCCTAAATAAAGTTGAAGCGAAAATTTAAAGCTTTGCCATGCAAATCTAGCAGCGCCTGGATCTAGAGGAGGAGGATGTGCTGTACCTGCTTGTGGAGGAAGGGAGCTAGCGCCCATATCGAGCAGGAGCGGGCCTGCGTTGGCCACCGGAAGCTGCACCCACCGGCAGCTTGCAGCATGTACCCACCGGCGCACGGCTGGAGGCTCCTCCGCCGCCCGCCCATCAGGGAATGCGGGGTTGATGGCGAGGTGGATGAGGTGGACGTGGTCGTCGCAGGTGCAGCAGTGGCCGCGGCCGTGGGCGTCGAGATCCACAACATCGGAGGCAGAGACCATCGCGTCAGGGCGGTGTGGGTGGCGGGGACCTTCAGGATGGACACCGACGGCGGCGGATCAAGGGCGGGACCCACCCGCACGTTGGGGTGGAAGATCATGAATGCCATCTAAGCTGTAGCGGCGCTGTGCTCATGAGATGGCAGAGGGACCAGACTGCCGCGGACCGGCTAGCCCGCCGGCCGGCCGCTGCCGCAGCGCCCGATGTGCCGTGGGCCGCCCGAGCGCCTTGAGGAACCTTTGGCACGGGCATTGGCTGGCCACCTCGGCTACCGCCTGGTCGCCGCCGCTCGAGAGGAGAGGATGATGTTTCGGAAAAAAATCTACCGGAATAGGAATCGAACCGTAGCCTGATGTTTGCGTGGCGCTGAAAGAGGCGGCGGCCGCGGCGGCGGCGGCGGAGGAGGAGGTGTGACACTTTTGATCTGACCTGTCCGATGTGAATGAGTGAGGAGAGAGAATGTATGAAATTAAATCTGGGCTGTCTATTTTAATTGTGTTGGTTTCTTGGGTACAATTTCGTGAGTGGATGAAGGGAGGACTTCTCAGCGGGGAACGTTTATTATATGTGGCTGTAGCAAAGAAAAGTTGTTGCATTAGTAGGTTGATGATGGTAAAAGTGAGCCGGGGCTGCCGGCCCTGCTAACACAGGCTGGTGGCTCGTCCCTTTCGCGAGGAGATAGTGTGGAGAGCTCATTATCAGCAGAGCCTGTGCGCACTAACGACGGAGCCAAGTATTATTATTATTTATAGATTTTTGGGCCCGTTTGGATCAATTACCACTAAAAATTAGTCGCTAGTCTAGCTAATGGCTACTTATGTTTAGCTAGCTAATTAACTTTTAGCAGGATATTATTTAGATGGTTGGATAGTGATTTGAAATGTATATCACCTATTAGCACCAATTATGTGAGCTACTCATTTGTTTGCGCCAATCATGAAGACATTGGGGGTATGGTGGGGAGTGCCTAAACCTAAAAGAAGCCTGCTGGCAGAGGAACTTTGTGTAAAACCAATAGCACAAGAGGCGTTGAATTGATTGCGAATGGGTCTATGGTCTAGTGGTAGGACTGTCCAATGAGACGCTATCCACCAGAGATTAAATCCTAGTGCTTGCATCTTTTCCTAGAACTTTTCAAGATTTATCAGCGTTATGCTTTAAGTGGTAAGAGCGTATACGTTGTACTGTGTAATTCTAGAAAAAGAGGCGTTGAATTGATTAGTCCCTTTGGAAGAGACATGACTTATTTCAATGCCAAATATCCTATGATTTTTCTTTTTTTTTTTGCCATTGCTAACTACATGGAATTTACTATGAAGTCACCATTCCTTCTAAAGAAGCCAGAAGAATTGGTTCCTTCCATCTTCTATGTTAATGTTCACAACTCTTGCTACAAGCTTGATCCCCACTAACACCCATATGAAGGAAACATAACATAAAGTGTCTATACTTGTAATTTGAGTTACAATCTTATCTTTATGAGATTCAAAGTTGAAAGCCCACATATAGATTCATGATATAAAAAATACACATGCAACAAGAACTAATAATATATAAATAGTAAAATGCGTCAGAGGTCTGTTAAAATTAGAGCGGGTGTCATCTAGGTCCATCAGCTCTCAAATTGTATTTTTAAGATTTTAAAATTTTATATGGTTCACTGAAGGTCCATACCCTTTCAAAATTGTTTAACGGTGGTAGGCATGATGTCCACCTCCATAAACTCTAATTAATGGAGACGAACACCTTAAAACGTTTGCCTCCATTAATACCATTTACAGAGGCAGCACCTTAAGACGTTCGCCTTCGTTAATGGTCCCTAGAAAATTCAAAAGCAAAAAAAAACTATGACTTCTAGGAATCTAACCCGTGACCTCATATTCTAACACTACATCCTCTAAGCACTACAACTTTGGTATATGATGTATCTCCATTAGAGATTGTTTGAAAAATTAAAAAAAAATGTGAGTTTAAACAATTATTTCACTCTAAGAAACTTTAAAGAAAAACTTTTGAACGGTAAAAATATAGCTCAGGATGGCCACTGCAACTCTAGTAATTAACTATCGCGAAAATTCAAGACCGTTTAAATTCTTAACTTTGAATTTTAAAATCTACAAACTTAGATATATGTTTAGGACACTAAACAAATTCAAATAAAAAGAACTTTTTAGCTATAAAATTGTATATCATATAGAAAACTATACCTTTTGTATAGATCATGTCAACACCGAGATTATTTAAATTTCAAATTTTAAAACATGTGAACTTACAACAATATATATTTTGGGGAGACTAAATAGTTTTAATTCAAGAACTTTTTAACTACGAAGTTATATATCTCATTGAAAGCTACAATTTTTTATATACAGCTTCTCTTCATCACAATTCATACAAAAGTTATAAATTATTTTGTTGATAGAACTATTTATAGAAACGAACATCTTAAGATTTTTGTCTTTGTAAACACATTTTAGGAAACAGACACTTGAACTATCGCCTCAAAAATCATTGTTTAGTGGAGATGGTCGTCTTAAGATGTCCACTTACAAAAATCAACTTATGGAGATAGACGTCCTAAAGACGACCTCGTCAGTTAATCAATGATTTTTTGAAGCACATACATAAGAGTATTTGGTAAATTTATTATAACTAGTAGAGATAGATTATAAAGTATTTGAATGGATATTGTGTTAGAAAATACATATAAAGAAAGTAAATATAATTTTTATTGATACTAGTGGCAAAGCGGCTCCCTGCGCCAAGACGCCGGGCGCAGTGGGCGAAAAAAACTTTTCTTGTATTATGTACAGTGACCGGTAAAGGTATACGGGAAAAACAATGTCACGGCAGTGGTTAATAGGATCCATTTTTTCCCTTGACTCAACAGACAGTTTATAAGTATCATTTGGAAAAAGGGAAAAAGGACAATCTGCATCTCTTTCTGTCCTCAACAATTCTTTGAAGCTCCGCAAGTCCAATAGCGAACTTTTTGGATAACTCATCTCCATTTGCTGTCTTCGGTTCAGCAAGACCAGAAAGAATTAAGTCCCTCCCATTGTTTAGTGGTCTTTATGCTTGGCCGACATTCTACAAATTTTAAGGAAAATTCATAAGTTCCACAAAAGAGGTGTAAATGAAACTGATGACAGATGGAATGGAACAGCAAATGCTTTCAGCAATCAAATGCAGTTTCCATCATCTGATGAACTCTAGATCATGACTTACTCTGTCAACTGAATCGAAGGCTGAAACACAGTAACACCAGAAATCTAGAGGTTGCTAGTGATATCTGCCAGCGGCTTTTGAACTTGACGAATAGGCTGGCTATGCATTGGTAAAGCATCTCAACAAAGCACCCTAATATTTAACAGAAGTTGCAGAGATCAGAATAGAGACAACCTTAAGGACAGGTTGAAGAGGAGCATAGGATATTGATTGTTAGAAATACCAAAAATAGATTAACATTAATTTCTCTAGTAAACCATTAAGATATCTTGTGCATTTTCTTTGCAAAGAGGTTTTAAATTAAAAACAGAAAAAGGTAGGTTGCATTGAATCCCCTCCCAAAGGTGTCTGGATAAATTGTTTCAGTAGACTGAAGGGAACATAGGCCGACCGACGTATTCTGAAATCAAACATTCAATGGTAGACCTGGCTAATATAAGTCGCATAGGAAAAATAATGGGAGTGGGTACATCAGTATCTGTAGACAAACTAATGTAAGATGTAAAAGAGTTGCATCATTGTAGCCTAACCTGTTCCACGACAAATATAAACCAATGATTGGTAAAATAGCTATCGCTATGGAATATCATAAGCAAAGGAATCATTATTAGGAACAGCAAATTTGCATCAGGCTCACTGAAGAACCTAAGCATCTAGGTTTATGAATAGAATAAGGCAAACATTTGAGGCACCTGAAGTATGGAAGCATGGGAACTTAACCATAACTGGAAGCAAAAAAAACAGCAATGTAATTCATTTTAGTTTTGATGTACTGGATAATGTAGCTAACTTAGAAAAAATATTACATATGTTAACATTGTCACACTATTATGAACCTAATTATATTAAGCAGACACATAATATTTAGGATTTGTTTGCTATTGATGCTGTAACTATTGCATAGAGAACTCAGAAACGCCTCTATTAGTATTCCTTGTATTTATCGATCTGATATGGCTTTTTAATTCAAGATGAATGTGCAGCACACAGTAATTAAAATGTAAATAGAAGTAGTACAGTAATTAATATCTAAATGGAAGTAGTGAAATATATTACCAGAACCATTTCAATTGATGATAGGGGATTATTTTCAATGAGGACCCGCATGCCTCTTGGAGATGTAACACACGCATAGGATCACTTTGGGTAAGATACCCGAATATACAACCTCCTCTTTTATTTGGCCTCTTTCCGAGGAGTGTTCCTTTCTGTTGCTCACCTCCTGTGAAGAAATGAAAGAGATTAGTGTCAGGCAGTAAGATTTGTTGATCGGCAGCATATAGTACAACCATTTGTTAACTGTAAGTGGAAACGGATTCTACTCATCATATCCTATCCACTATTTAAATTGTTGTTAGTAGTCAAGAATGGATGCATCTTTTTATAGAATCTTTTTATACCCCAATAGGGACAGTGATGATCATTCATGAGAACAGATGCATAACAGTTACTGTAAAGTTTTCAGTGATAGAACTCTTTGTGACAAATAGGTGAAATAATGCTGGAAATCCAGCATCTTTAGGTTGATGTAGTTAAACAAAAGATATATGGAACTAAATAAGCATCATTGCTAAATTGGCACTGCAAAATAAAATTAGGTTCCACATGGTAAAGCAAAAGGAAGCAAAGCCAGACAATTGATGACATTCAGAAATATATCAAGCAACCAAGGCTGCAAGTTATCACATGAAACAACCTGAGTCCTGAGGGATGCACATTGTAAGTAGCCTTGGTAAGGCTGAGCCATGGTCTTTGTGGTAGGTCAGCTGCTCACTTTCTGAAATTTGCCCATAACTGCAATCTTGTATTCTCTGAATCAACATCGGAAAAAGAAATTAAGAAAATAAGAGACAAATAGTCAATGATGAAAGGGGTGAGGAAATTTTGCCTGCTGGTTGCTTGTTCTAGTCTTCCCCAAATTCAGTAATGAGTAGTCCTGTGGTTGCTGTACCTGAGACTGTCATTAACAATAATAATGAAGATTACAAATATTAGATGCATGTGAGCTGCATCTTCCATTCTCTAAATCAACATCAGGAAAAAGAAATTAAGAAAATAAGAGACAAATAATTAATGATGAACGGAAGGGGACGAGGAAATTTTGCCTGCTAGTTGCTTGTTCTAGTCTTCTCTAAATTCAGTAATTAGTCCTATGGTTGCTGTACCTGAGACTCTCATCAAACCCTCTGAGGGCCGGTCTACTACATGGAGTCATGGACTGCTAGCTGTTGCAGGTAGTGGAGGCAGCCGGCCTACGACTCATAAATGTGACCCTTTCTCCAGCCTACTGCATACAGCAAATAAGCAAAGGTATGAGAAGGATCGCTGCAATATTCTTTTCAGTGAAGAGAAAATACAATTCTGAAATTCAGTTAGCGATTGAACAGAACATTTTTTTTTTCAAGGAAGAAACCTTGCATTATAGACTATCTTGTAGAAAATAAAGTTGCATTGTCGTAATGAACAAAACCAACTGACATCTACATTTTCAATGACATACACAAAACTTCTTTTTCTCAAAGTTCACAGATGTAAATGATCTTCTAGAACCAAAATGGTAAAACATGATTTTTCTGAAGCAAAGAGTCAAACCTTATCATACACAGGGTTCAGAGCCTGTGTAGTGCCGCTCTGGTGTTTGGACACTGATATTTGATTGCAGGGTTTTCTTCGCAATGCACAAAGCATTATGCAAGGACCAGTCAATCTCATGAAGCATTAAGTCAATTGCAGCTCTAAGTACTATTATGGAGCCTGCAGAATAGAAAACCTAGCACTATGTAACTATCTCCAAATTAATTTGGTTTGGCTTATAGGAACAAAATGCCAAAAAAATCCGGCACAATCCAATCCCAAAGAAATGCACACAACAGGTGCAGGCCAGCTGAAAGCAAGCAGCGGCGCCCAGCGGCAGCACGCACAGCGGTGAGCAGGCATGCAGGCCCCAGAAGCGGATGCGGGCCAGTGGCCAGGTGCAGACGCGCAGCACAAGCAGGCACCTGCTGCAGGCCGGCAACCGCGGCACCGCGCAACAGCTACCCCCCGTCCGCCGGAAAGCCTGCACGCCGGTCAGAGCGCGTCCGCGAGCGAGAGGGGATCTAGGAAGGGAGCCATGAGAGGAAGCAGGGGAAGAAGATGGTGACGTACCGCCAGATACACGCGCCGAGCTAAGCCGTCGCCGCTGACGAGGAAGAAGCAGTTAGGGTTTCGTCGAGCGCACGTGGATCACCAAGACGCCGCGGCTGTGGCCCCCAGCGAGGCCCAGGCCCAGCCCTGGTGCGCCGCCTCGCCGGAAGGCAGCAAGCACGGGCCCGGCCGTTGCGCCGCCCCCCGCACCGGGAGAGGGAGGGAGGGAGGGAGGGAAGGAGGGAGGGAGGGAGAGGGGGGTGGGTGGGGGGGGGGGGGGGGAGAGAGAGGTGCGGCGCTGGGGGGTGCCTAGACGCCGCCAGGCCTGGCTGCGGCCGCCGCCCGCCCGCCCGGCCGGCAAGCAGGGACGAGGGAGGGGTCGGGTGCGGCGGCGCTGGGGAGTTGTCGGGCGGGGGAAGAGAACGACGGCTTTTTTTTTTTTTTTTTTTTTTTTAAGCCGAAGTGGAAGCCGGAAGATTCTCGACGAGAAGCGGAGAATCCCACAGAAGCGCCGACGAGAAGCGGAGAAGCGCCGCCTCGCCGGAAGGCAGCAAGCACGGGCCCGGCCGTTGCCCGCCCCCCGCCGCACCGGGAGAGGGAGGGGAGGGGAGGGAGGGAGAGGGGGGGGAGGGGGAGAGGGTGCGGCGCTGGGGGCGGCCTAGACGCCGCCAGCGCGGCTGCGGCGCCGCCGCAAGGGACGAGGGAGGGGTCGGGGGTGCGGCGGCGGAGGCGGAGGCGGCGCTGCGGGAGTTGTCGGGCGTGGGAAAGAGAACGACGGCTTCTTTTTTTGTTTTTTAAGCCAGAAGTGGAAGCTGGAAGATTCTGACGAGAAGCGGAGAATCCCACAGGAAGCGCGACGAGAAGCGGAGAAGCCAACGGAAGCGCGAGAAGCTGGCTTCCAGCAAGAATCCGCTCCAAGCGTTCTAAGCCGTCGATTTGAAGATCGGACGGCCGAGCGATTTTTAGGTGACGTGTCCCCGGCTTCTACTTAGGAGCGCGTTTCAATTTGTAGGGAGTAAACTTTTTGAGTGAAAAATTAATATTGATACTTAGTTGTGGTAAAAAAATTGCAAATTGTAACTGCCAATAAACACTCCAAATTCCTGGAAATATATTTGGTAGGACTATCATCCCCACTTGTAAAGCCCTCGATCGCAGGACCTGTCCCAATGGCACAATGCCACGGCATCAGCAATGCGTGCGTCTAGCACTGTACTTATCATGCCTTGATGGCGTCAACAAACATGTCGAAGTTGCGTTGCGACGAGCCGCCATGGTTGATGCTCTCATGCGCAACCTTCTTCATGGCCTCCACCCTCTCCCTGATGCCGGCGTCGCTCATCAGTTCCTCTACCCTGCCGGCGATGTGCTCCTTGGTGATGACGCCGGACTCGTCGGCGTCGGCCGGGAGCCCGACCTTCCAGACGTCGCAGATGTACCCCTGGTTGACGAACTGGTCGGCGAAGTAGGGCCACGCGAGGAACGGCACCCCGTTGCGGACGCCCTCCATGGTGGAGTTCCAGCCGCAGTGCGAGACGAAGCACGCCACCGACGGGTGCGCCAGCACCCTCTGCTGCGGCGACCACGCGACCACCATGCCACGGCCGGTGCCGGTCGCGCCGACGCGGTCGAGGAAGCCGTCGGGGTAGTCGTGGACGTCGCCGCCGAGGACGATGTCCGGGCGCACGACCCAGAGGAACGGCCGGCCGGAGAGCTCCAGCCCCAGCGCGAGCTCCCGGAACTGGCGCGTGTCGAACATGGTGAAGCTGCCGAAGGCCACGTACACGACGGACCTCGCCGGCTGCGCGTCCAGCCACGACATGCACGCCTCGTCCTCGGGCCGCCAGAAGTGCCCCACCACCGGCGCCGCCTCCTTGTCGTCGCCGTGGCGGTGGCGCTCGCCTGTGAGGAGAGGGCCCATGGGGAGGATCTGCGGGAACTGCGCGAAGGTCGCCTGCTCGGCGGCGTGGAAGGAGTTGCACAGGATGAAGTCACAGCTGTCGACCGCTCGGACGCCGGCGACGAGGTACCGGAAGAGCGCCGCCTGCCCGTCGTGGTTGCCTATGCAGTTCCACGCGAGGTGGGCCGTGTCCATGACCGGCATGTCCGGGGATAGCTGGAACGTGCCTTGGCTCAGTGCAGACCCTGCATCATCATAATTTGCAGGCGTATTACTATTCATTAGTTTACTATATACATATAAATACCATCACGACAGTGCTATTCTATATTCTAGATGTAGAAAAAATATTCTACAACCAGTAGCAGTTAATATTTACTAATACTGATCAGTAAATACTGAACCGTGTTCAGTATCGATCAGTAGGCGTCAGTAGCTGTAAGCCTGTAACCTGTAAGTATTACGAAATAGAGTAATACTGATGTGTGAATATTGAATATTACTGCTTTTTGTTTAGATATTTTGTGTAGAATATTATTCTTTGCCTAGAGCGTAAAATAGTACATGTATATATAAATATAAAAAGTCAGCATATATACACAAAAATATATGTGTACCATCTTCCGGGTCAATGATGTTGTCCTGGACGAGCTTTTTGATGCTGAGAAGGCTGGCCAGCACGGCGGCAGAGGCCGGCCAGATGGCCGCCGACTTGACGCCAGTCCTCCTTGCCACGTCGAGCGCCCACATGCCGACGTTGTAGTCCGCCACGACGCAGGTGATGGGCCCGCCGCCGTCCGCGTCGCCATCGCCGCTGCGCCTGATTAGTTCCTCCACCCTCGGCGCCATGTGCTCCGCCATTTGCAAGGTCAGCCTGACGAGATTGTTGCGGTCCTCCCCGGGCTCCATGCCGTCGGGCATCGCCACCAGCCGGATCCTCCGGTCCAGCTCCGACGTGGCGGCGGCGGCCACGACACGGCGGTGGTTGAACTCGGTGTTGGCGAAGGTGACGGTGAAGCCCCGGTCGACGAGCGCGTAGGCGAGCTCCAGTAGGGGTATGACGTGGCCCTGCGCTGGGTAGGGGATGACGAGCGCGTGAGGGGGAGGCACCAGCACCATGGTTGGTTAGGTTCTTTGCTACTTGCGCACTCACTCACTTAGTCACTTGAGCTAATGCTAGCTGAGTAGTTGTTAATCATTGGAATGATTCCTTGGGTATTATATAGTGTGAGATGCAGTGCGTGCAGACAGGCACTAGATCTCACTCAGAAAAGACGTATTACGTGTTTCTATCCCTTGTTGCTTGTTGCTAACAGAGTTACAAGCGAATTAGTCGAAGGATGCATGCCAATTGCCCAGTTCTGGCCTTGTTTGTTCTCTGTCAGCAGAGCACTGCGTTGGATTAAGATTAATTATTATTATGGAGTTCTTTGTGAATATCGCTGCATAGTTTTGAGACGAATCCGAGGAGATGCAGAGCAGCACTTGCTTTGGCAGGTTGCATGCGAACGAAGCAACTTGTCAACTCCTCCTGGCTGCAGACAGCATCATCACGCCTGCACTTAACTAGTAGTACGTACATGTTTTGGAAGAAGCACCGATAGCGTCAGCCAACACGCATACATGCACAGAATATGAGCGAATGCGCAGACGTAGTAGATGCCCAGAAGAAGATTTTGGTCGTATTAAAGTGTCGCAATAGGAGTATATTATTGTTCTGCCCTGACGACCTTGGGTTCAGTTTGCAATTATACACTTGTAATCCCAAAGAATCATCACTCTGGCAGCAAGCATAAGGCGTTGGTGCTCCTCCGGTAGTTGTCTACTAGCTGCTACTGTTGTCGATCACCGCATCATGTGGGGACGGTTATTGATGCCTGTGGACATCAGGGCCTCTTCTGAGACTCTTTATGATTCTATTTAATAGAGCTTTTACATCAGCTTTATAAAAGTATTTTTCAGCTTCTGCCAAACCGGTTCTAATGAAATAGATTGTCCTTAAAAGCTGTTTCAGCTTCTCGTAGGCACAGTTTGGGTGAAAGTGAAACTAAAAATAATACTAGTTTGCTACCTCTCACCCCTTCTATCTTCCCTGAGAACTTGTTTTACGAATTTTTTTTCTTCAAAACAACTTTTGCTTCACGTACTAGTGAAGCTGCTTTATGGAACCGAAGCCTAAAAGGTTTTCTTTACTAGCGAGGCTAAGCTGCACGAAATAGGTCCTTAGTACTTCCTTCATTTTCAATTTATAAGATATTTTGATTTTTATATACATAAGATGCTATTTTAAAGCTATACCTAAGCAATTTCAGCGTCCTAAAGTGCAATATAGCGGTCATAGCTAACATAACGGAAAAAAAATAGAAATAACTTAGCCTGCTGGAGGGTTCTTCTTCTTCCTCCTCCTCGGGAGTGGATGAAATAAGTCTTGAGATCTCTATCTGGTAGACAGAGATCGTATTCTTGAGTCTGAGCGGTAGTCGGACTAGGCTTGGGCCATGGTTGTCCGACGGCTTAGAAGCTAACTCTAAAAACCTAGTCGTACTTGAGTCAGACTCGGTTGTTTTCATATCTGCAAATTGAAAAATCCTCAATATTCTGGCAAGATATTCTAGCCCGTCTTGATAGAGAGCTAGAGAAACTTGATCTGTGTGGTTTCCATGAGGCAATGAGTCAGCATGTTGTTCTCATCTGTCGTATAGACCCAGGAGCCAAAGATGAAGATCGAACGCGACGTCGAGATCTTGAGGTCCATCAAGCTTCCGATAATCCTTTTGCCCAAAGTCCAAACATGGTGCACCAGTTGTCAGTGTTTAATGATGGACAAACTAGTTATGGGGTTACCTAGAACGAGGATTGTTGGGCTTCAGTGTAAGCTGAAATTGATGGTTAACCTAAAAGCAATGATTTATATTGGCTTAGTCTGCTGAATAGCATAATACCCTATGTCCAGTTGGCATGTTGCATTGCGTTGGATTGCTGTGTATAATGATGTTATGAAAGGTGTTGTCCATGCCTCTCTTTATATAGTCTAGAGGACAGGTATATGGATCTAGTTCTAGTCAGTTACAACAGAAGAGTTCTCACCCTATTACAAAGGTAGACTTTTCCTAAACCGACTAGTATAGGTTAGCTTTCTTGCTGAGAAAATCATACCACCTTGTTCCTGCACCTTCCTGATAGTCTTATGGACCGACCCATCTCTTTGTCGGGTAGTTGGCCATATGGAGAACCCTTATTAGGATATTGGTCCTTTAGTGGGCTCTCTCCAAAAGCTAGCGTTGTAGTCCCCAGGAGTTTTAGCTTGGGATGTTTTTGATTAGGAGCTTTGTAGCAAGTTTTTTTGGTCTGTCGGCCCTCAAAACTAGTACGAGGGTATGAGGTTTTGTTGTGGTTGCTCTAAAACATGTAGCGGTTGCTCTAAAACATTATGAATCATTCGTATATGAAGTTCAATAATATTATAAATTCATTGATCTTTTGTACACAAATAATGAAAAATTATAGTCAGATTTATTAGGAAGAATGTGTCGTTGAGCAAAACTAGGGAGAGTATTAACAAGTCTTTATTCAAATTATGGTTATGACATCTTTCAATCAACCATTCATATCACGCAAGCATAGCTAGCTACTAATGCGAGTCTCATACCAAGGTTGGAATCAAAGCATCTCTCCCACAACATTTCACAAAGCAACAACACTGGCCACTTTTACGAGGATTCATGCATTTCACAACTGGGTCAACATACCCATTTGCCTTGCAAACCATGGAGCACGTTTGATTATCGCATTTCCCTCCATGCAAGTCGATACAGTTTTCTGCACTATGACAAAACTAAATTAAAATGTAATAACAAAATAAACATCCTTTCAATGTTGATATTATTGAATATATGCATG
Organism: Chrysopogon serrulatus; assembly: GCA_015844335.1. NCBI lineage: Eukaryota > Viridiplantae > Streptophyta > Magnoliopsida > Poales > Poaceae > Chrysopogon > Chrysopogon serrulatus. Next base: position 153,079 of record JADLZL010002249.1, on the reverse strand, counting down.
ACAAATAAAAAATACATAGGAATTAATTTATTCACAACCTTTTAACCCTTGGACAAGGTAGGGTGAGAAGAACATGGCCGCGACCATGGTGGCTACCAAGAACATATCTCTACTTCCCATGTATCCTAGGAGCACCACAAGTGCTTCCAATGGTTGCTCCTATGTTTGAACGTAGTGTTTCAGTGCTTGGTTTCTATTTTTGTGTTACTTTATATATGGGATGTCAGTCCGGACTAACTTGTAAAAGAATTAGTTCTCTTCTGTAGTTCCATTTTCTTCTTCTTTATTTTAGGATGCAATTAATTATTTATTGAAACCTTCTATATGTATGGCTATTCTTAAATTGGGCCACCGTATGCATTACATGAACCCTTAAGGACTAGAGGTTCAAGCCATTTGTTGTACTATACTCCCTCTATCCCAAATAAATTTATAAAAAAAATTCGGAGAAAAAGGACACTGAAAAAAGATGCATGTATCCTCATTTCCTTTTCTCTTCTAGAGATTATCTGCCTGATTTGGTGGTTATCATTTGTATGCATCCAGATTAGCTTCCCCTTTAGAAGGTAGTCTCCCATGTTTTTCTAGAATGTTATTTTGAAGCACTAATCAACTCTTATCTACACCATGCATCATTAGGTCTGCACTTAAGTACACATGTTCTTTTGGAAGAAGCACCGATAGCGTCGGCCAACATCCACACTTGCACAGAATACGGGTGAATTCAGACATACATGATGCCCAGAAGAAGATTTTCATCGTATTAAAGTGTTGCAATATATTATAGTGCTGCCCTGACCATGGGTTTATTAGCTTGCCATTATTCACTTATAAACCCATAGAATCTTAGCAAAACTAATAACTAGTTTCCTAACACTAATTGGACTGGCCCCCTAAAACAAAGATGTCTATCTGCTCCTTGGCCCAGGCACTCTTGCAGCGAACATAAGGCATCGGTGATCTTCCATTAGTTGTCGTATTCCTGTTATCAACCACCATATCGTGTGGGGACAGTGGATGCCTATGGTCTTCAGGGCCTCTTCTGAGTCTCCCTTATTTATGGTTTGTTTTGCCTAACTTTATTAGGGAATATTTTTCAGCTTCTCTTGCCAACCATGCATTTTTAGATGATATAGATTCTCTCTAAAGGCTTGTTTGTTTGATCCTAGAACCAAGGCAATTGAGGGGATTTAATCCCTACAAGTTAGAATCCCTCCCAACACCCTCCAATCCACTTCAACCCCTTTGATTTTAAGAACAACAGAACAAGGCCTAAAAGCTATTGCTTCTTCTCATGGGCATAGTTTCTCAGGTGAAACTAGGTGAAGCTAAAAATACTAGTTTCTCCAATCTCTCAACTTCTTCCTTGAGAAGCTAGTTTACTAAACATTTCGTGAAATCAGCTTTTGGTCCATTGGCGAAGCTACTTTATGGAACTAAAGCCAAACCAAACTGCTTCACTAGTGAAGCTAAGCAGTACCAAACATGCATGTGGTACTCCCTCAATTCCAAATAATAAGATGTTTTGGCTTTTCTAGATACATAAGACCCTATCTTAAAGATATAGCTAAGCAATTTAGCGCTGTTAAAGCACAATATACCTGTCATAGCTGACATAGAGGAAAAAATAAAAATAAATTAGCATGAGCTCGAGCTCTCTCTCCAAAGCTAGTGTCGCTATAGCCCACTATTTAAATCCATAGTGAAGTTTGAGAGGAATGTGGACAGGATAAACATAAAAGTTGGGAATGCGGGAATAGGCCTGAGGAATTTTGACTTGGGGGATGTATCATTTAAGGGTTTGATAAGGAGCTTTGTAGCAAGTTTTTTTCATCGGTACGGTCCTCAAAAATAATACGAGGGTCTGAGGCTTTGTTGCAGTTGCTCTAAAACATGGTGCATCATTTGTATATGAACTTCAATAACATAATAAATTTGTGCATAATCAAATATTTATTAGGAAGAATGTGTCATTGAGCAAAACCAGAGAGAGTACTAACATGTCTTTATTCAGATTATGGTTATGATACCTTTCAATGAACCACTCATATCACAAGCATATAACTAGTTACCAATGTGAGTCTCACACTCTCATAGTTGGCTTGGAATTAAAGCATCTCCACCACAACATTTTACTAAGAATTATAGCAACAACACATGCCACTTTTGCCTAGAGGATTCGAGCATTCCACAATTGGGTCGACGTAGCCATGCGACTTGCAAACCATGGAGCACGTTTCGTTATCACATTTCCCTCCATGCAGGTCGATACAATTTTCTGCACTTGGACAAAACTAAGTAAAAATATAATCATATAAACATTCTTTCAAAGTTGATATTGAATATATGCATGGTGACAAGTAAAAAATACATGGGGATTAATGTATGCACAACCTTTTAGCCCTTGCACAAGGTAGGGTGAGAAGACCATGGCCATGACCATGGCGGTCGCTAAGAACAAAGCTTTGGATCCCATGTTCCCTAGGAGCACCACAAGTTCTTCCAATTGTTGCTCCTATGTTTGAATGTGGGGTTTCAGTGCTAATTTTTTTGTCTCTGCCCAGTTATATATATGGGATGTAGGTTAAGACTAATTTAGAAAATAATTAGTCCTTTCCTGCAATTAAACTTCTTCTTGATTAGTTTGGGATGCAATCAATTGTTTATATGTATGACTGCTTCTTAAACTGGGTCACCATAGGCATCACGTGAACCACTAAGGATTAGAGGTCAAGACTAATTTGTAAAATAATTAGTTCTCTCCTGTAATTATATTTTTGACTTGGTTATTTTAGGATGTAATCAATTGTTTATTGAAACCTTCTATATATACTGGTTACTAAGGATTTACCTCTAATATCACACTACATGATTGCAACACCACTAATTTGGTTGCCATATGGGGTTCATATTAATGCAGTGGACTAAATGTGTTGGAATATGTGTGGTTTGTCATTGCAACAGACATTTGCTGCTACAACCATTTCATCATTGTGTTGCATTTCACCCTGGGCACCAAATACCAAAAACCGAATATCGTACTGAAAATACTGAGAACCAAACCGAAAGTATCGAAACCGAAATTTTTGGTACCATGTTCAGTTCCTAATTTCGAGGAACCAAATTTACCGAGGTATATTCGATTCTTTACCTCGGTTTACCGAATTTACCGAAATGAATTGAGCATGAATGTTTTTATATTATTAATTGTACTATTATCAACTATTATATTATAAATTTTTAGTAATCTACTTTTATAGTCTTGTAAACTTTTATATGTATATACTAAACTTTTATATGTATATACTTGGCACTATAATTCTCTACAAAATTATGTCAAAATTGGCTTTTGAACATGCAATTTTATGTCTTTGTGATGAATTCAGTACTTTTCAAGAAATACCGAAACTAAACCGAAATTACTGAAACTGAATTTCCTCGGTATCCGAATTTCGAAGGAACCGATCGGTACCTATTTTTTTCGAGGAACCGAATTTACCGAGAACCAAAGTATCGAACCGATCGGTTCAGTAAATACCGAATGCCCAGGGTGAGTTGCATTTAGTTGTCATTCTTGCCATGGCGGTTTGGAATTGCATTGGTATTGATTTTCATTGTAATTATTTGGTGTTATTGCAACTATATTGGATTTGGTTGCTTTTGCTTGTGACTATCGCCAGGGTTGTTCTAGGTTACAATAATCTTCCACGGTATTGCAATTCCTAGGTGGTTATTGCAACAAGAATTTTCTATGGATGCAATAGCACGTTCCTATTGCTATGGTTTCGGGATTGTAATAATCTTAGCAACCAAACATTTGTCGTGGCAATAGAGTTTCACTTATAGCAACCACAACATTTAGTGTGGCATTAGAAAGGTCACCTCTAGCAACCAAACATATATCATGGCAATAGAGGATTTCACCTATAACAACCACAATATTAAGTGTGGAAATAGAGAGGCTAGATTTAGCAAGCAAACATTTATGGTGGCAAAAGAGGGTTACCCCTATAGCAACCACAATGGTTGGTGTGGTAATAGACATATCACCTCTAGTAACCAAATTTTTCTGTGGCAATGGAGTGTTGCACCTATAGCAACCACAGAGATATACTAGAAGGTCTATCTATTGCAATGCTATTTGATGTGCGGCAATAAAGTCTATTGCAAGGTTACCTCTATAGCAACCACAATGGTTGATGTGGTAATAGACAGATAACCTCTAGCAACCAAATTTTTCTATGGCAATGGAGTGTTGCACCTATAGCAACCACAGAGATATAGTATGATAATAGAAGGTCTATCTATTGCAATGTTATTTGATGTGTGGCAAAAAAGTCTATTGAAACACTCATTTATAGTTCATGATATTTTCATTTGAATTTATTTAGAGCTCCTAGCGGTCAATTTAAATTCAGTGGAGAGTAATATGAGGAGAAATAATATCTAATTTAGACGAACTGAGTATGGGGGTGGAGTGTTTAGAGGGCGTAGTATGTGAGGTTGAGGTTGCGGGTTCAGACCCCAGTGGCCGTGCGTTTTTCATGCGAATGCGTAACTTGTGGCTGGATGTTGACACTGTTAACCCACAATATTTGTTAGCAATTATCTCTCCACCATATACGAATATCTACTAGAACAGGGTTACCACTGACAATTTCCACGAGTTTTGGTGATTTGTGTATTTTTCAGGGAATTATCCAGAAAAGCCTAAAAAGAGGGATTTAAGTGCTAATCTGCCACGAAACTTATCCGCGACGAAAGGATGTCACCAGAGGGATCACGAATATTCCAGATGACACCCGGCAACAGGGGGCCAGCCAATGCCAAGTGTGGCCGGGCGGCCCCACCCCTGCACCGGGCGGCCCCTAGGGTTAGGGTTGGTCGCCCCGGCCCCCTTCTGGAGTCTTCCTCCACCGCCTCCGGGGAGCCATCTTGGCCACTTGTTACGTCGGTTTGATCCAACGGCGCGTATCCATCCCACCGGGCTATAAATAAAGGGCCAGACCCCTCCCTGGAGGAGGCCAGATCAAGAGCTGAAGAGTCATAGCATTAGATAGAGATCCACTAGATCTAGGCACTTGCGGATCAGTATATATCTGTGGTGATCAGTATATATCTGTGCACTTGCGGATAATCTGATTATAATTATTATAAAGGGTGCAGTTAATTTATACCAACAAGCATTTCTGACGCCGTTGCCGGGGAACGGTTTGCTGATTTTGACATTAGTCTATCTTAGCCTATATTTATCCTTTTATCTTAAAATAAAGATAACAATATATTATGGAAAATGAATCTCAACTTTTATATCAATATGGAGCACCATCGGGATCGTACCTCCACCAAAGGAATCTTCTAAACCTATCACATCATCTGGCTATGAGCTACGCCCGAATTAATCAAATTAGTTCAAAAACATACTTTTTCTGGTAATTCTAGCGAAAACCCCTATTTCCACTTAACCAATTTTGAGCGTGCATGTTCATGTCTCGAGTATTAAGGGCATGGCCGATGAGACTTTAAGATGGAAACTCTTTCCGTTTTCATTAACGGGCCGAGCTAAGAAATGGTATAATCACCATGTTGGGAATAGTCAAGGAGATTGGGATATATTACGAAAAGACTTTTGCCTTAAATTTTTCCCAATAGAAAAGGTCGCTAAACTTCGATTTAAAATTATAGGATTCAATCAATTAGACAATGAATCGCTAGGCAAGGCTTGGGATCGTTTTGATGGCTTTGTAAATTCTGGACCTAATCTTGCTTTATCAAAACCCATGTTTTTACAACATTTCTTTTTAGGCCTTAATGATAGAAATAAAGAATACCTTAATTTGGCCTCGGGTGGAGCATTTATGCATATTCTTGTTGAGCATGCTAAAACTATTCTTACTAATATTTTAAATGATCTCTCCAAGAAAAAAGAAGAGTTGTTAGAAGAAGAATCTCTGTTAGCTGAAAATAAACTTTTACCTGATTTATCTCAATCTATAGTTGAATTAAAACCTGAACTAGCTAATGAGAAGGAGATAACTCCAACTTCTGAATGGATGTTTGGAATTGAGGATGATTTCTTTGATGATTATGGTAATACTACATTTTATCGTAAGATTATTCAACCCAACAATCTAGGGATTTTAATCCTAATTTCTCACATCCTGATGATTTAAAATTTCTTAGAGAAATTACAAGAGAATTAGTTTTTATTTTGGGTGATGATTGGTTAATAGAATCTGAGCAATCCCTGAAATAATTGTCTTAATTCACCCTCTGTTGCTATAAAGTTGCAAGTAGATTCATATCCTTTTGAAGCTTTATACAACCCAGTTGTAGGAGTCAACATTATGTCATATACTTTTGCTAAAGAATTCTTGAGAGACATACCATTAATTCCTATAAATAAATTATTAAAGAATTATTCAGGACACATTATTCTTAGCTTAGAAGTTTTAAGTGCGCTTCCTATTGTTATTAATGATTTCCGCATTTTATTAAATTCCTATATATTTGATGTGTGGGATTTTGATGTAATGATTGAGTACCCATAATAAAACTTCTTCAAGAAGGTCGTGATGGTAAATTAAATATTAAATTTGGGAAAGGATTTAGTTTTTCAATACCTATAACTCATGCAAGAAAAGTTAAAGCGTAACCCCTTCCTGAATTAGATCCAATAGAAGAGGTTAAGACAATTGAATTCGATAATTTTATTCAACCTGATTTAGAAGATGATACCCAGTTCTTCATCGATGAAGAGGAAGAGGACCCTATTGATTCTAAACCTCTTGATGAATTACTGGAGCCACTTAAACCTCCTATTGAGCTTAAACCACTACCTTCTGGACTTAAATATGTTTTTCTAAATAATGATCAAAAATATCCTGTGATTATAAGTGATAAACTTTCAGAGGAAGAGTCTTATAAACTAATAACTGTTTTAGAAAAATGTAACATCCTAGGTTTTCCAAACACCAAAAATCTGAACTTTTTAAAATTTTTCTTGCATGGTGTGTGAATCATGTAATCACTAGGTCGAGCCTAGGTCAACCGTAGAGAATAGTTCAACGCCAAGCGATGCATTCATATAGAATTGCTTGCGTGAGAATGCTGGGTGTTTTGGAGTCGGGCTTCGATTTCGTGTTTGTTCGAGTTTGGAGGGCACGGCCCATAGCAAAGATCCTCTCTCTGAATTTCCTTCACATATCCCTCCTTAAAATCCGCCAAATGCCCTATTCAAAATCCATTTTCGAACCCCCTCAAACTCAGTCACAAAAGGGAAAAACCTTTTCCTTTTATCCCAAAATCCCTCAACATCCCCTGTGACCCGATCTGTAACCCCGTTTGAAATCCTCCTAAATTCTACCGAGTTCCATACATCCCCTTTCAAAACCAACTACTAATCCCTTCCTCAACCTTTAGCAAAAATAGGAAAAAGACCTCCTTTCTTGGGCCCCAAAGCCGCTGCTCGTTGCAGCCCAAGATCTCCCCTCCTCCTTTCCTTCTCGCGTAGCCCCCCAAGCCAGCGCAGCCCCACGGCCTTGCTTTCGGCCTTCCCGCGACCCCACGGCCCACACCACGGCCCAAGGCCTGCCGGGCCCCGCAGCCGCCTCCACGCCAAACCCTAAGGAGCAGACGCTCCGGGGGAGCCGCCGCCGCCGCCACACAGGAAGCGCGCTCCCGCGCCATCCCGGCGTCCGTGCCGGGATGGATACCGCGTGGTTTTGGGTACGGACGCCGAGGACATCCACCGTCCGCCGGCTCCGTAGCCCTAGCCCGCGTCGTTTAAGAGCCACACGGCCGCCGCCCTCACCTTCTTCCTTTCCCAGCGCCGCCACTCTTCTTCCTTCCCCCTTTGCTTCTACATCACGCCACGCCACTACGCCACGCGCGCAGCGCCGCGGCTTTGGCGCCATCGCCGCTTCGCGCCACGCCCGCGCCAACCACCGCCGTCTTCTTGCGTCGCGCTCGCCCGGAGCGCCACGCGCCGAGCCCTTGCCTGCGCGCGCTCACCGCGACGATGACGCCGCCTCGCCGCCCCCGCCATCGCCGCGCCCGAAGCCCCTCGCGCCATTCGCCGTCGCCCGACGCCCGAGGCAATGCAGCGACGCCCTGCTCCACACAGCCCCGCCATGGTGGAACAGCTGACCCCGTCATCTCCGCCCTACTGCTCGCACTGGAGGACCACGCCCCGTGCACGCCACGACGCGACGCGCCCGAGCCAGGACGCGCCACGCCGCCCGGCGAGCCCTCGCCCGTGCCGCGAACAAGCTAACACGCCCCGCGACACGCCCGGCGGCCGCGCCGACCCGCGGCCCGCGCCACCACCACTGTAACCCGTCGGCGACCGCCCGACGTCGCGCTCGCTCCCCTCCAGCCATGCTGCGTCACGCCACGGCACCATGTCTCCGGTCCAGCTGCGCCCGGGCCACAAGCAACTGCAAAGACCCCGCCATGACGTCGCGTTCTCCGACTTTGCCACGACCGCAACGGGCACGGCATCGCCGCACCACCACTTCGCCGTGGTCGATCTGCACCACCGCACCGCCAACGGTGAGCCACCGTGCCAAGCCGTGCCTTTTTCCTTCGCCAAACTCCTATCCACGTTCCCGTCGAGGTCGGCCGTCGTGCCACCGTTTTCACGTTCGCAGGAAGCCGTGCCCTTGCATCGCCATTCGCCGGACCGCCGCTGCCTCTCAGCCACCCACAGCCGCCTCCGCCGGCCATAGCCACTACCGGCCAGGCTCCAGCCACCCCTGGCCACCTGCAGCTGGCTGCAGCCTGCCCCAGCTGGCCGCAGCTGGCTGTTGGCCACCAGCCGCTGGCCATGGGTGGCTACGACCGGCCACAGCAGGCTACGGCTGGCCAGGGCCAAGCTCGACTGGCTACAGCTGTCCTACCACCTCCGGCGGTGCTCCATGGGAGTCTTACCGGCCTCACCATCTCCTCCGACAAGGTCGAGCTTTTGAAACTCCGCCGACGCCGTCCTCGACGTCGGCAACACTTCCGCTTTTACTCATATTCACCAATGTGCATTATATCTATATATCTATGCCTGTGCCGTGCCTTCGCACCGGATTGTCGCATGTGCTATGGATATGTGCCACTCTGAGTCGGTTATCTTGTGTTGTCGGTTCATGGTCGTGTTGATGGGGGGGTGTGTGTGTGTCTGTGAACTGTGCCTTCGAGCCGGTCGGGGAATTGTACCTCGCTTGGACGTTTCGATCGTGGGTTTGTCCCCGCCCGATCGTGATGCCGGCGTAACTCATTCTCTCGCTCTCTCGTGTTTTAGTTGACCCTCCGGGTACTACGATCGTTAACTCCTAAGTTCGACCCTAGGACTCGTCATCGGGGGACATGTCACGATATGGATATTACCCGCATACGTGAGCCCCGTGATGACCTAGTCTGGTGGGAGCCAACTTAGAAGATGACCCTCGTGGGACGACGGATGCCGACTAGTTAGGGTATAGCTTATGGCCGTGAGTCATCTCGCCATGACCATCGGGCTCTACCTCTTTTCATTTCTCTTCTTTTTCCTTCCTTCCCTTCTTGTGCTACTTTTTTCCCCTACCACCTCGTATGCTTGCACCACCTAGACCAGAGCATTTCTCGGCTCTTATGATGACAACCGCATCCTTTGAACCTGAGGAATAGCTTTTGCCACTTTAGTTGCACGGAGGTTGTAGTGCCCTACGAGTTGGTGTGATTTATGGAACCGTGGGAGACTTAGGTCTCTTTTCCTTCGACCACCCTCCATTACCATGACGGCTAGGTTGGGGGAGCACCGGACCATTCTACTCTTTTGCTCACTTCGATTCTCGCTAATCCAGTAGGGCGCGGATCGAATCTTTCATTCCACCACCTTCGATCAGTGACTATCGCCATGTCACATGGACCGAATTGCTGTGGAACCAGAGTCCTTTTCTCGCTTATCTGGGTTGTTAGTGTTCTTTATTTGCCATTGGTTCCGTCCCATTGATTCTCGTCAATCGCAAAGGCGAGTGGATCAAAGGAGGTGGACCTTATTTTCCCTCTTTGGTTCTTTCGTGCTTGAGCCCTAGTATGTTTGTACCTATTGAGATCGTAGCATTCCTTGGGCTCTCACGGTGGCAACCGCACCGTTGAGACCCCGGAGAATGCCTTAGTGCATGTAGTGCACCTTGGTCGAGGTACCGTACAAGTGGTTTAGGCAATTGTGATTTCTCATGCATCGCTCCTCTCCGATGCCTCGCCTTTTGCCATGGCATGTGCATTGGAAGGGGTACACCACCGCTCCCTCTCTTTTCTATTTTCTATTTTTCTCCGCTAGCCCGTTCTATTCGATCCCGTCTTAGCCATGACGATTGGATCAAAGACCGGACTATCTCTTCTAGTTAGCAAAGCTATGGTCTATGTCTCGTTCTCGGACCGTGTGAGTCGACCCGATCGACCGTTGGACCGAGGTCGCGGCATGGACATGCCCAGCTAACTCTCCTCTCTTTCCCTGTTGTGCTACGGTCTTCTCGGCTCCCGACGTTGTTGTGTCGTACGGGTCGAGAGGATCTGTAGCCGCTCCTCTGTTGTTCGTGTTCCAATCTCTTTTGCTACCGTCGGCTACCATGACGGGTAAGCTAAAGAGCCTCAGAACCAAGTCACAATTCCTCTGTTTCGTATTAATCGTTCTTACTCGAATCTTATGTAGTATTGTGACTTACGGGTTAGAGGCTACAAGGGCCGAACCCTATTGTTCCTATTTCCCTTTTCCTCTTGCTTGTGATCCTCCGATCCCTGCCAATTTCCATGACGTTCAGATTGGGAGGCCACAAGTCGTGGTGTTTGTTTAAGTTAAGTTAGGATCAAGACCTCTTCTCTTGGGGCCGTACAGGTTGACATAGTTGACCCGGGATGTACTGGCTATTTCGAGGCCTCGATCCGAGCTTATGCTTAACAAACAACCACTTCTGTTCGTTTGGAGCCTGAGGATTGGACACTCTCCACGAGGGCTAAGTCTTTCAGTGTTTATTTGGATTTAGCTAGTTCCTCCTGTATCTTATTGCCTGTTTAGGGAGTATTGGATTTTGGTTAGGGATTGATTGCTCTTTGCCTTGTTTGTCGCTATACCGAGGTAGTTGCATCGCGGTGATGGTGGATGGGCCAAAGACCCACAGGAGGCAGGAGGCACGAGGACAACTAGATATGGATGACTATGGATTGCTATAAACAGGTGCCACGTCCCGCCCAACCTCGTAGAATCCTATTAGGCATGCAATGTGTAGCTGCTAGTGCTTTACTTTATATAAATGAACTGTGATAGGATGCATGATAGATTGCTTGATAAGCCAATACCTTGACGCAACCTTTCCCCTGCACACCCGCTGCTAGGATAGACGCTCGCCTACTTCATGATACTTGCTACACACTTACACTCTACTTATACATGCTTGTGTGTGGCCAAGGCACGTGGTGCCGTAAACTGGATAACTGAGGATAACATGGGAGAGATCTTAGCGTGTGTCTTGGGTGTGTGGTGAGGGTTGTGTCGATCAAGCGTGGTCTACGACGAGTCGGGGGACAAGTCTTGCCGGGAGAGTGTGATCCGGGCACTCCCTATGTGAGAGAGTACCGTGGGCGGGTACATGTGATGTGAGTAGATTCTGGGAGGAGTGTCTTCGTGGGACGAATCCCGGAATGGAGGTGCCGCCGAGGCACGAGGCGTCGAGCCCGTTGTGAAGATATCCGGTCCACCCATCTAAGGACCGATTGGGCGAGGATGCGGTTCATGGGACTTTTTCGTACACACCACTCGTTCTGGCCGGGCGGAAACAACTTGACGGCTAGCTGGCCCCCCCGCCATTACTACTAGGTTGGTAGGTGATAGTGTAGGGAGGTACGGGTGTCGAGACCCACACCCTCCCGAGACAACGTGGAACCCTCGGGGATCCGTACCACGCCTCACGCCTCGGCGTGCCGGTGGATCTCCTGGGGCCCCCAGAGCCGAGTGGTAGGGTGGCATCGGGCCGCTTAGGCGGCGGCTTGGTATCGGCCTAGACGAGGCATCGTCGATGATGGTGATTGTTGACGGCCACTATTGTATTAATTCAACCGTCAACTAGCCATGAAAAGGATGCAAATGTGATCACCAAAGTAGATATAGGGTTTACACCGACCGAATTCCACGAGTTTTGGTGTTTCATTATTTCACGGGCGTAAACCGGAAAAGGCGCAAACATACAAGCTTATCGGAAGAAGAAAACGGAAAACGGACTCCACGGCTACACAGGAAAGTTCCGTAAGAGACGAGAAGGCACCACGCCGAACCGGGGCCCGGAGGCCACCAGCCGCACTAGCCGGCCCGCCCCTCGACCGCCGGCTCTGGGCTAGCCCCCCGGGTCCCGGTTCGCCCGGTTCGCTCCACCGCCTTTGAGGATCGATCCTAGCCGTCCGTCAATGTCGGTTTGATCCGATGGCTCACGATCATCGCCCAGGGCTATAAAAGGAGAGGCACCCCCCTGGGAAAAGAGAAGAGACCCCATTCATTCATTCTCATTTGGAAGTCCGATCATCGGCCGAAAAACCCTAATCGAGCTCTTTAGCTAGGGCCTAGATAGCTAGATTAGAACTAGAGGGAGGCAAGCGCAGCTTGGATTCCGGAGCCATCAAGAGCTTGGATTTGGTATAATTCTTACCTCCTCTCGCCTTTGTTCTCTTTCATTGTATAGTTATATGATTGCTACAACTGAATTGATGAATTCTCATTTACTTATATTCATAGTTATTATGTTCCTTGTCTAATGTGGTTATATGCTTAGTATAGCTAGATTAACATTAGGTTTATCCATAGGTTCGTATAGCACTCATCTAATTGATCGTTGGGTGAGTGATAAACATTGTGTAAGCGTGGTGCTTATACGTTGTTTATCTCGTGAATGCACCCTATAGGCCGGGTTTGGTAGATCGCGGGTGTGACATTCTGTTGAGTTCTATGTAATCCGAACCCCGTTTATAGGCACAGTAGGGCTTGTATACGATGGAAGGGCGTGCTATGTTCTCAAACTTCCCTAGTATGTGCACTATGAATAAATGTAATGCTAACCTTAGCCATGATTACTAGGTGTATTGCACTAACCATAATATACATTGACATGTAGCTAGGAATAACCCAGGAATATCTCTTGATGTTCTACTAGCAACTCTAATGATATAGCTAGGAGTCTCTACCTGTTTATGCTGATGATTATATACTTATCTTATCTATTATCTTGTGACTTACCCCTGCATTGAGTAGCGAGGACATGGTTATGCCTATTCGTTACACTCTAGGTCAACACACTACCTTTACACAAGCCATGTAGACCTTCCTTTGGAAAAATATAAATGACAACCCGTAATACTCCGGGTAAAATGCTACAATGGTATTTGATCTGTGCGCTTGCGGATACATTTCTATATTCTAAATGGTGGCATGATTTAATACCACACCCCTTGGTGTTATGCTAGGGATGACAACTTGGCATTCTAGTGGCGGTGCGCTATTCTAGCATTCTTGGCGCCGTTATTAGAGATAACATTAAGAGGTGTCAACAAGCATTTTTTAGGCGCCGTTCTTGGGAAGGCAATTGGCAATTAAAAGGATAGCGATAGACCTAACAAACTAATGAGTTAGAGGAACCCATAGACCCCTACTCAATGCAGGCTTACCCTTGTGTTTTCTATTTTTGTGAAATCTTATGCAGGGTAATGAATGAATGGTTTTGATCTGCCAGATAACTACGTTGAAAATCCAGAGAAACTCTTTCGAAGGAAGAAATTCTAGCAAGTGAGGGACATCTTTGAATCTCCATCAAGGACACCCACTGCTGAGGTTCGTTCTTTGGAGGAGCAAGCTCCTACAAGAGAAGAAGAAGAAGAGCAACAAGAGGGCAACTTAGCACCAGTTTTCAAAGAAATGGCTGATAAGTCACTGCGCGAGTTCTCCGCTTCGAACACCAACAATATCCGCACTGGACTTAACGTCGAAGTTGGGGAGAATGGATTCGAGCTCAAGCCAGCTCTTATCACCATGGTGCAAGCCAACCTGTTCTATGGGAAAGCACACGAAGATGCAAGTGCTCATCTCCAACACTTCCTAGAGATTTGCAGCACTTTCAAGCTGAAGGATGTACCAAAGGATACCGTACTGCTGCGTCTCTGTTCCCATTCTCACTGTTGTGAAAGGCAAAGCAATGGTTCTACGCCAACAAAGACAACCATACAACTTGGGACAAGTGCTCCACAGCTTTTCTAGCAAGATTCTTCCCTATGGGCAAGACGAGTGCCCTAAGAGGGAAAATCTCAAGTTTCCAGCAACAACATAATGAGTCAGTCCCTGAGGCATGGAAATGCTTTCAAGATTACATATCAGAATGTCCTCATCATGGGATGGAGAATTGGCTCCTGATGCAAACTTTCTATCATGGGCTTACCAACAAAGCACCCGTAACAATGTTGATGCTTTAACTTCTTTGGAGGTGCATTTATGTCACCGACCATACCACAAGCTACTTTGCTCTTATGGAGAAGATGGCCTCCAATCAAGATTGGAATGATGAGCGCCAGACCACCCGCAAGAGGAGTGGAGGAATGCACCAGCTCAAGGAGGTAGACATGCTGTCTGCCAAGATAGACTTGCTCATGAAGAAGCTGGAAGACAAGACGAGGTCGAGACAAGATGTCATGCGCATTAATGATGCATGCATGACTTGTGAAGTGTGTGGCAATATGGGACACTCAGGCAACAAATGTCCCCGAGACCCGTGAGGACGTGAACTTCATCAACAACAATAACAACAACTATCGCCCTCGAAATCAAGGATGGAACCAAAGAAAGGCCCAACTACCAAGGTAACTTCCAAGGTAACTTTCAAGGCATTAATTACAATAACTATGCTCAACTGCCTTTAAGAGAAGTGATCTCCAACCAAAATAAAATTGTGGAGACTTTATCTAGGAAGGTAGCATCCAATGATAAAATGCTAGAAAACATAAACATCAAAATGGATAGCTTTACCTCTGGGCTGTTAAGAACCAAATTAGCTTCAATAAAATGATAGAATAACAATTAGCTCACCGGGCGGCCGCCATTGTCCCCACCGACCAACGAAGATAAGATTCCGGGGCAACCTCTAGAGCCCGAGACCGCGAATCTTGTTGATGTGTATGCAGTTACTACGTTGAAGCATCATCGATGGAAGGATGACTCCATGCCACCCAAGAGAGGAGATCCGGGGAGACCTGTGATCCCCATCTCTATTGGGCAAAGCATGACTTCCCCGAAGTTGTTCATGCGATCTAGGCGCCAAAGTGTCAACATCATGCCTAAGGTAATCTTCGACCAAATCTTTCCATGGGCATCTTTGTTGTACACGTATATATGTGTTTACAAATTTGCGCACTGCAGACGATCAAGTACCCCAAGGGAATCTTAGATGACGTGTGCATACGAATCGGGAGATCATATGTCCCTATAGACTTTGTAGTCCCGGATACCGGCAGAGACCCTAAGAGTCCAATCATTCTTGGCCGACCATTCCCGAGTACCGCAAAGGTCATCATCTACACGGACGCTGCCAAGATTTGCTTCACCATCAAGGGCAATAAAGAGAAGTTCAGTTTCAAGAACAAGACCCTTGAAGCTCCCATAGATCCAAGAGGAGCTTACTTCCCCCAACAAACAAGCCAATGGGAAGAGAAAGAACAAGAACAAAGACAAGTGAGAAAGCAGTCCGAGTAGTCAAGGCCGTTGAGTACAAGCATGACCACCTCTTAGCTTCACCATTCTTAACCAAGAAAGAGGATCCAGCACGCCACCATTGATTGCACCATTGGGCGTGCTCATTTCACAACGCCTTCTCGATACGGATCAGCTTGTCAACATAATGTCCAAAAAGGTATATGATTTATTATTCGATACACCTCTATACCCTACTTATATGCAAAATGCAAAATGGTGGACAATACGACGAGATTTCCGGAGGGGAGTAGCAAGAGACATCATGGTCAAGATCCAGGACCACTACGCCCGACCGACTTCATGATACTTGGACATGGGAGAAGAAGACGAGACGCCAATCATACTTGGAAGGCCGTTCCTCAAAGACCACCAACGCGATCATCTACAATGGATCAGGCCAAGTCCACTTCCAATTTCCGTGAGAGAAGGTACGCTGTTATTTTAAAGATTATAACTCTCCCGGATTAGCGGCTTTTACCCAGTCCAAGAGGAGACGTCGGCCCGGAGGAATCGCTCTCAAAAGAGCAATGTTGAGGAGGAGGAAATCAAGGAGGAACCTACAGCACCAAAGCAACAACCTACAAAAAGTATGGAAAGAAAAGGTAACCTCCTCAACCGAGTCATCGTCACCGGGAAGTCTAACATCGGGGCCCACATCCTCGGGATCCGATGAAGCACCCCAGAGTGAAGAAGACGAGAAGTCTTGTCCGGAGGACTTTAAACTCTGAACCCTTGCCATAAGGTAACAATGGTAGTTATCCATTTACTTTCTTGTACTTTTAATTCATAGTTAATCTTTATAGAAAACCATAAAAACATTTGAAAAACATCAAAGCCCCATGTGACATGCCTACAAAGGCAAGCTAAAGGAGTGTTCACCGTGGTGGTATAAAAATAAAATAAAAATTAGCATACATATTCCATTTCGTTTGAAAAAAAATCCAAAAATAATCATTGAGCATCCTATCGCATTGAATATACTGTAATAACCTTTGGAAACCTCTCACAATAACCAACCCACGAATGGCTAACCACTAACTGTTTATCCTAATCCGTTCCATGAGTTTTGGTGTTTTGTGAGATGTTTGCTGCAGGATGACTCTGAGAGCTAGTTCACCTAGGAATCATCATCTTCATCACTCGAAGTACACCTCCTTGCGCACAACTAACCACTGTGTGGAGGAAGCAACTTCTTGTCGGATGAGATGAAGACACCAGCTCTTCCAAGCGTGAGCTCCATCGAGAGGACTGCTCAGCTTCAATGTTCAACCACGACAACAATTAGCTTGGGGAAGGCATCCCCTAGGTACCCAGGTAAGTGTACCTATGCGATTATCGAGTCACTATAAAAATTTAAAATACCAAAAATATGTGAGCACATGAAGGTTCACCATAGTATCTAAGAAATTTTTTTAAAAAAATAATATACCAAAAATATGTGGGCACATGAAGGTCCATGCTTTTTAAAGAGTCCTTAGAGTCTTTTGAGTTTTGTAATTTGAGTCTTTGAAAAATAAAAAACCAAATAAAAATGTTTGTCTGTCTAGAGTCAATAAAGGAAGCTCTTGAATGAATTGAAATGATGATAAGCTGCTCTGTTACAACACCTCTGAAATGCCTAGAGTTTAGACAAAAGTTTTTCCAAGTTTTAGCTCCAACTGTTTTGACATGAGAATTTGCTCTGAGCCTGAAACTTGTGGGTTGCATATGCTTGAACTAAGTCTAGGTGCCTCATTGATAAGATTGAGAAAATCTGAGCTGCTATCTATCTTGTTCTAAGTGACACTAAAGTTTTGGAGATTTATCTTTTGAAAAATACAAAAACATGATGAGTTCCTATATGACAAAGCTTACATTCCCACCAGAGCTAACATGATGAGATAGGCTAGTTCAACTTCCACATATATGCCGCTTGTCTTGCATTGAGTTTTGTCAACCTTTGTGACCCCGGGTGAGAAATTTGTCATGCTCTTGAATCAAGATTCACCCTCATATGCCCTACTCTACACTTGGAGTAGGCGCAACAGCATTCCATTCACCTACATCCATTCCAAAAATGTTTTCCTCCTACACTGGGAGAGAACACCAAAAAATATTCCATTAGGTTAGCCACCCAATAAATGCTCCATGATTCCTGTGTTATCTCTGTAATTCCATCAATGCAAAAAGGAGTGCTATGAGCTATGCAAAAAGATATTTGAGAAAAAGGGAGAAGAAAAGAAAGATGGACAAGTGTCCCAATGCAAAACAATGGGTACTAGATACCCGACTCCCTAAAAAAAGAGAGAGAAAAAGAAAATGAGAAAGAAAAAAAAAGATAGCTCATAACCTCTGGTTAGTCTTAAAGGAGAGAGAAGCATTCAAGGAGCTGAGTAGAATTAGGTTCCACCATATATCCACCATATCCATCCACCTATATATCTTGATTTGACTGCATGACTTATTTCTCCATGGATCCATTGTTTGACCTAACAACACATGCATTGCAAGTTTGCTCTTTCAGTTTTCTCTTTACCTATGAGCTCCACAAAAGCCTTAGTTATAGGATGAAAAGAAAGGCAATCATCATTACTGCCTTGGTGAGAATCCACAAATACCACATATGATGAGAGACTTGAGAGTGTCATATATGGAAAGCTCTGAGTTTTATTTGAAAACCTCTAAAAACTCCAGAATAATAGTTGATCAAAGAACTTGAGACATAGTGCTTAGATGGGATCTTTCTGTCTGTCAAGTGTTCAAGACCCAAGGAAGAGCTAATAAGTCCCACAGTCCAAGGTAATATGGGTAAGTTTGAAAGTCAGCTCAGTTATTGCATAACTTGGAGGAGAATTTCTGTCTGACTGTAGGTATATTTTGAGAGAGAGTTGCTTCGAGATGGCTACAATGCTTAACGTACACATATATTCAATAACTTTTTCTGAATTTTCTTTGCTAAGGGACTAGCAAAGGTTAAGCTTGGGGGAGTTGTTGACGGCCACTATTGTATTAATTCAACCGTCAACTAGCCATGAAAAGGATGCAAATGTGATCACCAAAGTAGATATAGGGTTTACACCGACCGAATTCCACGAGTTTTGGTGTTTCATTATTTCTCGCAGCGTAAACCGAAAAAGGCGCAAACATACAAGCTTATCGGAAGAAGAAAAACGGAAAACGGACTCCACGGCTACACAGGAAAGTTCCGGAAGAGACGAGAAGGCACCACGCCGAGCCGGGGCCCGGAGGCCACCGGGCGAACCGGCCGGTCGGCCCTCGACCCGGCCGATCTACGGCTAGCCCCCTCAGTCCCGGGTTCGCTCGGTTCGCTCCACCGCCTTTGAGGATCGATCCTAGCCGTCCGTCAATGTCGGTTTGATCCGATGGCTCACGATCATCGTCCAGGGCTATAAAAGGAGAGGCACCCCCCTGGGAAAAGAGAAGAGACCCCATTCATTCATTCTCATTTGGAAGTCCGATCATCAGCCAGAAACCCTAATCAGAGCTCCTTAGCTTGGGCCTAGATAGCTAGATTAGAACTAGAGGGAGGCAAGCGCAGGCTTGGATTCCGGAGCCATCAAGAGCTTAGATTTGGTATAATTCTTACCTCCTCTCGCCTTTGTTCTCTTTCATTGTATAGTTATATGATTGCTACAATTGAATTGATGAATTCTCATTTACTTATATTCATAGTTATTATGTTCCTTGTCTATTGTGGTTATATGCTTAGTATAGCTAGATTAACATTAGGTTTATCCATAGGTTCGTATAGCACTCATCTAATTGATCGTTGGGTGAGTGATAAACATTGTGTAAGCATGGTGCTTATACGTTGTTTATCTGCAAATGCACCCTATAGGCCGGGTTTAGATCGCGGGTGTGACATTCCTGTTGAGTCCTATGTAATCCGAACCCCGTTTATAGGCACAGTAGGGCTTGTATACGACGGAAGGGCGTGCTATGTTCTCAAACTTCCCTAGTATGTCCACTATGAAAAAAATGTAATGCTAACCTTAGCCATGATTACTAGGTGTATTGCACTAACCATAATATACATTGACATGTAGCTAGGAATAACCCAGGAATATCTCTTGATGTTCTACTAGCAACTCTAATGATATAGCTAGGAGTCTCTACCTGTTTATGCTGATGATTATATACTTATCTTATCTATTATCTTGTGACTTACCCCTGCATTGAGTAGCGAGAACATGGTTATGCCTATTCGTTACACTCTAGGTCAACACACTACCTTTATACAAGCCATGTAGACCTTCCTTTGGGAAAATATAAATGACAACCCGTAATACTTCGGGTAAAATGCTACAATAGTATTTGATCTGTGCGCTTGCGGATACATTTCTATATTCTAAATGGTGGCATGATTTAATACCACACCCCTTGGTGTTATGCTGGGGATGACAACTTGGCATTCTAGTAGCTGTGCGCTATTCTAGCATTCTTGGCGCCGTTATTAGAGATAACATTAAGAGGTGGCAACAGTGATCTTGTGGTTCCAGGTGTACAAGCTCTGCAGAGTTACTAAATCTATACGTATAGCCGTGTCCCTGGTATAGACATTCCCATGAGTTACCATATGTTCATTATAGTGAGAGGTGTCCTTTCCTTCTCTTCCCCTGGGTGTTGTTGGATTCCGGCTTAGGCCGTTGAGGCAAGGAGGAGCGGGAGTCTTCCTTGCCGACTAAAGAGTGAGAGTGTGGTGAGATGTGTGGATGTGGATGTGGATATGGATGGGATGGATGGATGTGTGGATGAGATGGGTTAAAACTTGATGAACTATATTATATTTACATTATGAACTGGCATAGGAAAACTACAGCCAAATATAGGCCTTTTTCTCTTTACCTTGCATTCCACTTACCACGTAGCAAAGCAAAGCATAGGGTGGGAGCCGGTGGCCAGTACAAATTGTACTGATAGAGTTGAGCAGGTTTGGTACCCGAGGAGGCCTACGACGATAATGGAGCTGGAAGGATTAGGTGGTCTCGTTCCTACACTCAAGTTTGGTTATGGAGATCAAGTCTACGTCCGCTGATACTCTACCCCGACTCTGATGATCGTTTGTGAAGAAGGAGCCTTCACCCGCTGTGGCACAACGCCTGCTCTGATGTTGACCTATGTGCGCATATCGCTAGGATACTTTGTACTTAGATGTGCCTCTAAGTGTTGTAAAACCTTATAACTTGTACCTTTTTGCGATGTATGAACTGTGGTATCAACTGTAAATGATGTACTCTGTGGATTTCCCTTCGAGAAAATTGCGGGTCGTTTCAAAAAACACCGTGCTGCTTTTGGTTATTCACTCCAAGACCTAAAAGGGATTAGCCCTGTCCTTTGCACTCATCGCATACCAACCAATCCAGAAACTACACCTTCAAGAGAGCCTCAGCGTAGACTCCAAAATACGATGAGAGAGGTAGTAAAGAAAGAGGTCTTAAAGCTTTTGCATGCAGGGATTATATATCCTGTACCGCATAGTGAGTGGGTAAGTCCTGTGCAAGTTGTACCTAAAAAGGGAGGAATGACAGTTGTCCAAAATGATAAAAATAAATTAATACCTCAAAGAACTATCACTGGATGGCGAATGTGCATAGATTATAGAAAACTCAACAAGACAACAAAGAAAGATCATTTTCCTCTACCTTTCATTGATGAGATACTAGAGCGTTTAGCCAATTATTCTTTCTTTTGTTTCCTTGATGTTTATTCAGGATATCACCAAATCCCTATCCACCCTGATGATCAAAGCAAAACCACATTTACATGTCCCTATGGAACTTATGCTTATCGTAGAATGTCTTTTGGATTATGTAATGCACCCGCTTCTTTTCAAAGATGCATGATGTCTATATTTTCTGATATGATAGAAGAAATCATGAAAGTTTTTATGGATAATTTTTCAGTTTATGGAAAAACTTTTAATGATTGTTTAGAAAATTTAGATAAGGTTTTGCAAAGATGTGAAGAAAAAAACACTTAGTCCTTAATTGGGAAAAATATCATTTTATGGTTAGAGAAGGAATAGTGTTAGGACATCTAGTGTCGAAAAAGAGGTATAGAGATAGATAAAGCTAAAATTGAAGTAATTAAACAACTACCTCCACTGTTAATATAAAAGGAATCCGAAGCTTTCTTGGTCATTGTGGTTTTTATCGTAGATTTATAAGAAATTTCTCATAAATTGCTAGGCCAATGACTAGATTATTAGCTAAGGATGTACCTTTTGAATTTGATGATGAATGCTTAGAATCATTTAATATTCTTAAGAAAGCACTTACATCGGCGCCAATCATTTAACCCCCGATTAGTCTTTGCCTTTTGAAATTATGTGTGATGCTAGTGATTATGTTATAGGCGCAGTCTTAGGACAAACAAAAGATAAAGCGCATCATGCAATTGCTTAGGCTAGCAAAACAATGACGTAGCACAATTAAATTATGCAACCACCGAAAAAGAACTTTTAGTCATTGTTTTTTTGCTATTGATAAATTTAGGTCTTACTTAGTTGGAGCTAAAATAATTGTTTATTCTGACCATGCAGCTCTTAAATATTTGCTCACTAAGAAAGATGCTAAACCACGATTAATAAGATGGATTTTATTACTTTAAGAATTTGATTTGGAAATTAAAGATAGAAAAGGAATAGAAAATTCATTTGTCGATCATTTGTCTAGGATGTATTTTAAAGAACCTCGGGAACTACCTATTAATGATTCATTAAGAGATGACATGCTGTTTAAAGTGACCAAGACAGATCCTTGGTACGTGAATATTGTCAACTTTATGGTTGCAAAGTTACGTACCACCGTAAGAAAAATAAGAAGAAGCTCATTTATGAAAGTCGTCTCCACATATGGGATCCACCCTACCTCTTTCGGGTATGCTCGATGGGTTGCTTAGAAGATGTGTACCAGTGGAGGAAGGCATGCAGATCATTCAAAAATGTCATTCATCACCATATGGAGGTCATTATGGGGTATTTCGCACTCATGCAAAAATTTGGTAGAGTGGTTTCTTCTGGCCAACCATGTATGAAGACACCAAAGGTTTTATCCGAAGATGTGGATCGTGTCAGAGGCACGAAAATATCAATACTAGAGATGCTATGCCACTCACTAACAATCTTCAGATTGAGCTCTTTGATGTCTGGGGAATTGATTATATGGGACCATTTGTGAAATCGTGGAATTATGAGTACATTTTGGTGGCAGTTGACTATGTATCCAAGTGGGTAGAAGCCATGCCATGCAAGAATGTTGATTCAAGACACTCAAAGAAGATGTTTGAAGAGGTTATATTTCCGAGGTTTGGAACACCTAGGATGGTTATAAGTGATGGAGGAACACATTTCACTGATAAGAAGTTTCACTTATACCTACAAGCTCATGGAATACGACATAATGTCGCTACTCCATATCATCCTCGACAAGTGGCCAGGCGTAAAACATCAAATAAACAAATCAAAAACATTCTCCGTAAAAATAGTAAATGAGATGGGAACTTTATGGAAGGATCGGTTACCCGATGCATTATGGGCATACCGAACAGCTTATAAAACACCTTTGGGTATGTCACCATATCAACTGGTATATGGTAAGACCTGCCACTTACCGGTTGAACTAGAACATAAAGCTCACTGGGCTATCAAAAGATGGAACATGGATTTAGAAGCCGCTGGAGAGAAAAAAATGCAATTATCAGAACTAGAAGAATGGAGAGAAAAGGCTTATCACAATTCGAAGATCTACAAAGAACGAACAAAGAGATGGCATGACAAGAGGATCAAGAAGAAGGAATTTGCACCAGGAGATAAGGTATTACTTTTTAATTCCAGGTTCAAATTATTCGGGTTTGGAAAATTGAGGAGCAAATGGGAAGGACCCTTCACCGTCGTGAATTCATCACCACACGGAGCGGTAACTCTACAATCAAGCGAAGGTACGCTATTCAAGGTAAATGGACACCGACTTAAACTTTATCTAGAACCATTTGATTCGGGAGTAGTTGATGAAGTAGAATTTATCCAATTACCAATCTATTAAGCTCTATTTATTCCGTTACGAAAATTTATCCGAAAACACATCTAACAGAAAATAGGAGGAGTCTAAAGGCACCACGCAGAAGGGCACCCGAGGTGGGCCCCTGGTGGGGCCGGACAGTGCCCATGTGGGGCCGGTCGGTGCCCCCCTGCCGCCTCCCGTCCCGACTCTCGTTCCCCTATCCTTCTATACCTTTCCTACGTATATTCGCGTATTATCCAATCGCGTTCGGATATTCTTTCGTACGGATCCCGTAGAGCCTAGGATTTGTTCTCATCCTGTCTCCTGAAAACCCATATAAATACGTACCTAGACCCCCTCAATAGTATCCCATAACTAGCCACCTCTCTCCTCAGAGAAGCTCTCCAATCTAGATCTATTAGCAATGGCGGACAAGGCAATCGTCTCCTATGGCACGGACTTCAACAACATCCCCAGCGATGACTCGAAGGCCCTCGTCCTCGCGCAACCGAAGCCTCTCGCGGTTGTGCCACCGAAGCAAGTTGCTACGGTACCCCAGCGTCACGAGCAAGCCTACTACATACAAGATCCATCTGCTCTTCCTCCACCTCCCGCAAGACCGCAGGCTTGAAGGAGGTGCTAAGGGGAAGCATTTGCTATCCCCAAGGGTACTCCGCTTCTTCCACCTAGAGACAATGAACGGCTCTTGTCGGTCCAAACCGACAAGAAAGGAAAGCTGGTATGCGCCAAGTACACCACTGCTCGTCCTGCCGTCCAAGGAGTTCGCTCAAACCCTAATGAGGTATGCTACACTGAACACGTCGCACCTAAGCCCAAGCCCAAGAGGAAGAGAGCAACACCAAAGATTAGCACCGGAGAAAGTTCCCAAGCAGCCAGCGCCTACTTTACGCATTCTCGCGAGAAGTTTGAAGGCCTCTCCGACATTGTCAAGGGTATGGAAACATCTAACAAGATGAGGGACAAGCTCATAGAAGGCATGGATAATCGCTTAGGGATCGGGTCTCAAGTTAATCCGCAGCCTCAAGCGACAAAGACAAGCTTGAAGCAGAGGTTGCAGCCCTCCAAGAAGTAATTCAGGGCCTCAACAATGAAGGGCAGCCTTAGTTGCCTAGTTATCTATTAATAAGGCACAATCCCGCTAGGTTCGGTTAGTTAATTGGGTCGGTCGAGTCATAAATTTTTTTAGGATAAAGCCTAATGAGCTAGGGCAGCGTTCGTTAGCTCGGCCAAGTTAAAAGCGTCTGTCAAGTTATATATTATCACCGCCATAAATGAATAAAGTGCATTATCTTTTATCTACTCTACTCTCTATTTTTTTTTTGTATGTGTTTGTCTCCACATATTGCGCAGAAAAAGTATACAGGAAAACAAGTGTGGGGGAGGCACATTGCAATCACGAAACGAAAATTCGATCGGAAAAATAGCGTAATTCGGAACACAATCGAACCAAGACCACGCACAGCAAAGCGGGCCCCACAGTGCTCACTTGTGGGGCCGGCCGGCGCCTATGTGGGGCCGGGCGGCGCCCCTGCTCGCCCGCCTTTCCTCTCGCTTCGGTCACGGTCAGGTTTGAGTGAATTACAGTATAGTTGCATACATCTCACTTTGAATTATCATCCGAATCATAAATCTTTATATTAAATATCTTTAAGAAATAATAAACACCATTTAATCTATGACTTGAAAATAAATTATATAACACTTTTCTAGAGTCATGATAATTGTGAAATTTATAGTACTTCATGATTGCTTAAGTTATTGTGGAAAGAGAGATAGCAAAATAATGAGTGCTCAATTCCTGATAATTTGTCTTTGAAGATTTTATTTCAAAAGGGCGAAAACAATTAGCTTCACCTCTCTTTGTAATGGAATCAAATAATAATCATATCATTCTACTGTTAATTATTATGGCTTTGGTTGAGAGATTTATCATATTCCTAGTATCATAAAATAAAATGAAATAAAAATATAATACACTCTCTTGAAGCATTATTATGAAGGAGGCATGAGCTATTCATAAAAAAAATCCGAGGAAATAAAAAGGGACAAGTGTCCGAAACCTCAAAAAAGATAGATCATGAGGAAATAAAAAGGGACAAGTGTCCGGAACCTCGATTCAATAAGAAAAGAAATATGAGCATGTGCTCATAAGTAGAATTAGTTAAAAAGAGCTCATGGTCCCTCCAACATAATATGCCAAGGAGTGGATGATTTTTTTTGGATCTAGGAATATGATATTTCTCTCCCCCCCGGTTATGAATATCAAATTAATATCACAACCGTTGATGCCACTACAAATAAGAGAAGGTCGAAGCTATGTTTTATTTGCAAACTCCACTTACTCTCCAATAGACATAATTAAAGGAAGAGAGTAATATGTTTTAAGCTATCCTACTCCGCAATCACTACAGAATTCATGATAAACACTTTAAAATTCCACAATGCATGGTAGCTAGACTAGTTTTATATAATTTAATTTTCAAGTTATGCATTAAATGTTTATTCTTTATGATAGAACCAACCTTTTTCTGGACGAGTAAAAGCCTAAGTGTGGGGGGGTAATTGTTGACACCTGTTAACCCATAATATTTGTTAGCAATTATCTCTCCACCATATATGAATATCTACTAGAACAGGGTTACCACCGACAATTTCCACGAGTTTTGGTGATTTGTGTATTTTTTCGTGGAATTATCCGTAAAAGCCTAAAAAGAGGGATTTAAGTGCTAATCGCCACGAAACTTATTCGCGACGAAAAGGATGTCACCGAGGGATCATGAATATTCCGAAGACACCCGGAAACAACGGGGGCCAGCAGCCGCCAAGTGGGGCCGGGCGGCCCCACCCCACGGCGGCCCCTAGGGTTAGGGTTGGCCGCCCCCCTTCTCGGAGTCTTCCTCCACCGCCTCCGGGGAGCCATCTTGGCCGCTTGTTACGTCGGTTTGATCCAACGGCGCGTATCCATCCCACCGGGCTATAAATAAAGGGCCGGACCCCCTCCCCCGGGAGGAGGCCGGATCAAGAGTCAAAGAGTCGAGCATTAGATAGAGATCCACTAGATCTAGGCTAGCAATCAAGATAGAGATTAGAGAGATAGAGTAGAGGAGTAGAGATTCGGAGGAGTCCCGGCCTGTCGGAGCTTCCTCGGGAGCCGTATTCATCATCCGATTCGGCTCCCTCGCCCTGAGTCGCTGCGTTACGAGGTACTTTTGTATTTACCATTCTCGATTCAAGTAAGCAACTTGTTTTTATTCGTTCTTTGGTTTGCAACTCATATTATATTGAGTACTTCGATTTGGGTAGCTCCTAGGTCGGAGTAGTGATTAAATAGCATAGACGTGGTGTCCGGGCTATGGTTGCTTGTAGATGTCCCCCGATCGGTAGGACGGTGGTAGCTCGCGTAGGTGACTTTATAGCTACGTTGAATCCTCCTCGTAGTCCACTTTCCGTTGATAGGACCGATAGGCTTATAGGTGCCCGGTAGGAGATTACTCTGTTTCTTCTCCTATTTGGGTTACTTGTCTGATAAGACGATATTATACAAAGTTTACCGGTTATTAGAACCAGAGTACATTAGCTATTTCCTCATTCTCAATAGTTTTCTAGATTGTTTGTACCCCTTAGATTAAGAGTTATAGGCTAGGTCATAAATCACCCATCGCTCCTTTGGGTTCGATATTAAAACCAAAGTTGATCTTGGTGAAGTGCTGATCGGTATATATATACGTAAACTGCGGATAATTTGATTATAATTATTATAAAGGGTGCGATTAATTTATACCAACACCGGATTATAGATTTGAGATTTCTAGAAAACTGATTTGACTCAACCTCAGAACACCCCCTGCACTGGGGCTTAATAGGATTAATATGATACTCATACCAATAAGTTGCAACTTCTTTTCCTAAGCTCATCTCGAAAGAACTCCGGGGTTAAGCGTGCTTGGCCCGGAGCAATTCGAGATGGGTGACCGGCCGGGAATTCGTTCCCGGGTGCGCATGAGTGAGGACAAAGTGCGCGAAAAAGACTAGTGTTGGTCTGTGAGAGAGCGTGTTGGTCCTATTAAAGCTATCGGATGTAAGCGGGCCCGGCCGAGGAGGTGGGGCGTTACAAATGGTATCGAGCCGACTCTCGCGGTTTCACGGGCGCGTGTGTGTTACGCGATTCTGCATGGCATGCGTGCGCATGGGCGGTGTGGATCCGTCGTGGTCACACGGCATGGCACATCTTGCCGGCATTGGACACACGCACGTGGCCAAGAGAGGAGGTTCCCTGGCTTGGGGGTGATCGACGAGGGCGTCGATCGCTTAAGGGGGTGAGGATGTAACACCCCCCGACCCGAGGGCTTAATAGGATTAATATGATACTCATACCAATAAGTTGCAACTTCTTTTCCGGAAGCTCATCTCGAAAGAACTCCGGGGTTAAGCGTGCTTGGCCCGGAGCAATTTCGAGATGGGTGACCGACCGAATTCGTTCCCGTGCGCATGAGTGAGGACAAAGTCTTGAAAAAAGACTAGTGTTGGTCCAGAGAGAGCGTGATTGGTCCTATTAAAGCTATCGGATGTAAGCGGGCCCGGCTTCGAGGAGGTGGGACGTTACACAACCGCCCTACAAACCTATTTGAATTGCACCTGATGTATCCTATTTGTTCCACATCTAGAATAAAAAATTGGCCATCACTAGTTTAAACAACATGCTTCAGGTAATAATTAACACACTATACCATTATTTGAGGATGTTACACCTTTCGAGCTTGAGGCAATTTGGAACCTTAAAACAAGGATTTTCATTCAAATTATTATGATATATTTGTAATGATCAGTCAAGATCCAACTAGAGTTGTTGCAGTAAAAATCAAGCCAATTTTCTAGCCAACCGAACACTTTGACTAAAGCAGCAACAAGTGTCCAAAACCGTATTTGGTGGTGTGTTCCAGCAGTTGATCACAGGGTTGGTATACCCCCACTGCTTGCATTTGTTGCGGCATGACTTGATAGTGCCCCTCGGCATATGCGTGCACTTCTCTACACGGAGTTAAAAAAACTAGTCAATAGTGATTGTGTCGATATCCAATGCATACAATAATCTTTTAGAAAAAAATATATATGGTTAGAGTGTGCATGATGCACATATATACCATCATTTCCGTGTGCAGGGCAGGGCGTCAACACCATGGCCATGACCACGATGGCCGCCAAGAAGAGAGCCCTAGTATTATTACTCTTGAGAACTACCATGGGGTGCGAGATTGATTTATTTGAAATGCAATGCTCAATGGCCATGCTTATATAGAGAGGGAGGTTAGTGGCCTAATAAGCAAATTAAACATGCATGGCAAAGAATTAGTTCTCGTCATTACATCCTTTGTTGCTTTGCTATTGTTTGCTCGGTTTTCTAGATCAGCATAACTTCATTCCAAGTTAATAAAAACATAACTCTTAGTACTAGCTTCTTATCATAATTCATACACCACATCATTAGCAGATCATTTATCAATCTTCAAATCTTGAACCTTATCTTTAGCGACCATATTTGCTCTGTTTTAACATGACCTGCACCTATTGGTTGGGTTTCTTTTAGGCATCATTCTTAAGAGAATTTAGACATCAATTGTTTCCTTTTGTTTATAGATCTAGAGGCTCTCAATAGAGCATCCATGTAAATCCTCATAATAAGCACAGTAGAAAACAAGATAAATCCTTTAAACTGTCACAAAACACCAAAAAGACCTAGCCATCTTGGTATATTCTAATCATATCTAGGTGCATCATGTACAACTAAAACATTCACCTATCATTATATATAAGTAACACTTTAAATTCGTATCTAAGTTCCACTTCTGTCAATATTCAAAAAACTAAATTTTGTTTCTAACAGTAAGAAACATGGGGCCTCATATATACGTGATGTGCATCTAACTATCACCTATCATTATGATAGATAATATAAGTAACCCTCTAGATTTTATCTAAGTTCCACTTCTGCCATTATTCAAAAAAAAAAAAAAAAATATCTTCTCAAATCTATATTTTAATTATAAATAAACATCTATGATTATAAAAACTATTTCAATTCCATAAGTTATGCAATTTATTGTAACACCCCCTTGTTACGTTAACCTAAACCCACCATAAACCCACCATGTCATCATGTTATGCATTAAGCATCATGTTTATAAATTTAATGAGAATGCAATTAACATATGATCATATGCATCATTAGGTTAATCACCGAGCATTAAGTACATTAGTGCATTTCATGGTATGAGTGATCCTTGCATGATTAATGCTTTGTCTTGTATGTTAAACATGTTTGGAGATGTTGGTCATGCCTAATAATCTTTAGTATAGCTTGTTATGCTTGCCAATAAGAATAGGGTGGAAAACAATTAAATTCCACTCACAGGTTTAATATTGTTTGTAAAAGCAATCCACTAAAACCAACCTTGATGTTTGAGAGTGTGTGGCTAACTATGTTTCACCTTCCAAATATGTTTTACAAGTCAAATGATGCAAAGCAAGAACAAAAATTGAATTTGGAATTCAAATGCCAACTCTTCCCATATTTGGTTAAGTGTTGAAATTTGAATTTCATTTTCAATTTCTAGGAGCTAACCATAATTAATTTTCCAAATAAAAGTTGCTAACCAATAGCACTATTTCAAAGTATGAACTTTATACTTTGAAAGTGTACTATTGGCTGGTTTTGAAAAGTACCAAAACATCATTAATTAATTGCCCAAAGTTTGAATTTGAATTTCCTTTTCAAAATCCTAACTTTCAAAAGGTATTTTACCCCTTTCTTAATTGTGCTCAAAATATTCAAAATTTGGGAAAACTTCAAAAATACAGGTTGTGCATCTCTTTGAGCTCTACAAGTTTGCTAAATAAAGTTTTTCAAGTTTTTGAATAAAATTTGAAGTAATTTTGAAAGTTCTTTGAATTGGAAAATATCCTCTTTTTGATTTTTAAACTTCAATTCAAAAATTATTCAGTTTCATGAAAAACTTATTAAATGAAAGTTGTAGATCTTGAAAAATGGAACAACTTTTATTTTTGGAGATTTTCATCTTTTATTCAAAATTTATAAGTAATTTGGAAATCCTAAAAAATCGAATTTGAACTCAGTTTCAAATTTGAAATGCAATTTCAAAAATATTTAGATTCTGACAAAATTTCTTTAACAAAAGTTGTAGAGCATGAAAAATTGCACAATCGGTATTTTGGGAATTTTTCAACTTCTATTCAAAATCTTGGAGTAATTGTGAAAAAGGAGAAGTGATGTGGCACTTTCTACGATACTCGGGGGGAACTTGAGTTTCCCCTCGCCCATGTAAACTCTGTCGCCGGCGACGCTGTGTCCTCGTCTCCGGCGTCCCGCGCGCGCAGGCACGTGGTTGGCCGCGTGGCTAAGCTCGCACAGCTGCTGGCATCGACTAGAAGCACCGTTGCCACCTTCTTAAGCACCAGAGCCCCGCCGCCATGCCTTTCTTCCTTCTGCCCCTTTTCCGGTGAGCTCGGGCCGCCGGCCAAATTGGCGCGTCTCGTCGCTCCACCATCCCTGCCACCTTCTCCAACCAACCCGCCGCATCCTAATGCTCCGCCCAGGCTAGCTATCGCTTCTCCCATCGCCTCATTCGCCCGCACCGCGCCTTCATCTTCCCTAGGCCCGGCAGAGCTCCGCCGTGGTCACTCCACCGCCGCCGAGGCAAGACCGAGCCTCCCATGCTAAACCACGCCGTGATCCCACTTCGCCGTGACCTCACGGAGCTCATCGGCCCGTCCATTCCAGTGCTACCGCCTCTGTTTAGTCGTGACGGAGCATCACCGCCGCATGCCGCGCGGCTGAGCCGCCATAGCCGCTCCTACACCCACCCCAGTCGCCAATCCATCCATTTTTTTCCAACCCGGTTCGCCTCGTCGTCGTGGTCCTTTCAGTGTCGTCGCCGTCGCTTCACACCTCGCCACCGGTGACTAGCCGGCCGACGGTGCCGGCGCCCTCTCGGTTTAAACAGAAGACGAGGGAGAAGAAAGGAAGGGGGGCGACTGACAGCCGGGGCTCCGTTGTCAGTGAGAAGAGAGAAGGGGAGGGGGAGCCGGGCCGGACTGGGCCGCGCGCGGCACTGTGCTGACCTGGGTTGGGCCGCACAGTGGCCCGCGAAGGAAAGGAAGGTGTTTTTCTTTTTCTTTTATGGTTTTAAAATGCTGTTTTTTTTCACAATTTCATAATTAAGTATTCTGGGCAATTAAAAATATGACAAAAATATATGTGTGCTTCTCATGATTTATAGTTTCATGGAAAAATACGTTTGTAGTATGTTAATTACTTTTGTCTTGGTTAATAATTGTATGTATTAATTAATAAATGACCAGTGTTTGATTTTTGTAGAATAAAATATTAACCCAAAAATCATGAAAATTTAGTGTTAAGCTTTTCATGTGAAAAGTGACCTCCACTAAATTTTTGGTACTGTTTGGAGCAAGTTTGTTTTAATAACTAATTCTAGCCTTGTTTAATGACCATAAAAATGATTAATAAGACTAGTAAATAATTAATTAGTGATTAATTAATTTATTGATTGATTGTGGCATTGTTTGAGGTCCATGAATCAGTAACCCCCTGGTCCATGGCATTGTTAAGTGTAGAGGTTGCTCACATGTTTGATAATTAATAAAATGCCTAAAGTAATTAGTCATCATCACATGTGTAGAAATAGTTAGTTAATTAGCAAGTTTAATTAGTGACTTTCAACAACTGTAAAAATGGTTAATAAATTAGTAATTAATCTTAATCACTCTAGGAATGATTGATTTTGGGATTGAGTGATGACCCTAGGTCATTAACCCTAAATGACCTTCGGCATTTTATGTTGCTTGCATATCGTTAGTCCATCGACGTCGGTGTCAATGATGATCTCTTAGCACAACGTTACCGTGAAGGAAAGTTGTACTCAAGATGATGTAAGATTAAGTTGTTTTATCCATGTTGCCCTGCATCATGCATCATGTCATGCATTTCATCATACTTAGCTCGCATCATTTCATATGCGTATAGTGTACGTGAGGGTGAAGATTTCCGCCGATCAAGCTTCGAAGAGGGTGTTTCCAGAAGAAGATGCCCCCGAGGTGTTGGTGCCATCTAACCAGTGTGATCCTCCAGAGGATCCTAAACTTTACTGCAACACAGGCAAGCCCCGGATGCATTAAACCCTTCCTTGAATTTCGAAAGTTCTTTATAATTTTATGTTGATGTTATGATGCATTAAGTGTAGGAATTGTGTGATATCCTATCTGATGCATTTACCGTACCTTGATATATTATCCCCGAAACCTATTTTGATTTTGAAAATATTTAGTATATGCTTAGTCTTGCTGAGAGCATAGGCTTGGCAAATAAAATGTTTTTAAAAGTTGACAACAATATCCCCGTTGAGGGCATTTACGAAAACCTGATGTTGCTTATTGTTTATCCTTTACTTCGATTGGGTCAAGGGTACTCAATAAGAACATGATGATGAGTAAGTTGAGATGCCGGTGCAGTGACTTGCATCAGGAAGGGCTAGTGCCCTGGTGTAGTGTCGTCCACTTGTGTCGGTTAAGGACCGTCCGTTGTTTGGCGCTGGGATCATGAGGTTATTGGATAGTACTAGTCGCATGCTAATGGCGGTAAGCTCCCTTGTATGATCCATGCGAGAACGGATAACCGGGACGGGAAGTAGCGTGTACCCACACTACGAGCGCACCGTCGACGGTTGTGACTGACGGCGTAGGGAGATGGCGTACTGTACTCTCGTGGCTAGGACCCGTTCTGGTCTGGAGAAATGCAAGCGTGAGTTGATGTATGTGAGATGTTCGGTCATACATACATCGTGTGGCTAGGAAGCCCCGGCCGGGTATATAAAGCGATTCGAATCGTCGTTGCTCCACGATATGGGAGACTTGATCCGAGTCCCGGCATCGTAGTAATGATGAAAGATGATGAGGTTGGAAAGTTTTGAAATCGAGATCTTGCTTGACAAGTGATTGCTCTAGACTAGGATAACCTAGATGGATAGCTTAATGCTTAATGAAAATGTCGATAAGAATGAATAGTAAGGATCAACATTAGTCGCTTTTTCCGCAAA
Organism: Chrysopogon serrulatus; assembly: GCA_015844335.1. Lineage (NCBI taxonomy): Eukaryota > Viridiplantae > Streptophyta > Magnoliopsida > Poales > Poaceae > Chrysopogon > Chrysopogon serrulatus. The sequence goes on along the minus strand of JADLZL010002249.1, from coordinate 119,180 downwards.
GGTGTCCTTGATTCTTGCTAAAGCCTTACCTTGATTCCTATCAACCAAAGCATTCCCGAGTCTTCTCCCCTCTTTTCCGTCGGGTAAAGTCTTGCGGAGTACTTTTGTACTCGGGGTTTGCTTGACCCCCTTTGCGGTGTGTTGACTAGTGATGCTAACTTTGGTCATACCGAAGGGGCTTGGCATGATCGAATATCTTCCGTCTACAAAGTTCTTTTCTCGCTTCCGCAAATCCAGTTAAGTTTTGTTTAATCAAACTCTGATCAAATGTTGAAATTTTCTTTGTAAATCTTCCGCTACTCTGTTTTATTTTGTATAAACGGTTGTAATATTACAGTGTCTTTGTAAGAAGTTGATCCTGGAGGATCGTGGTGTCATCGGGGTTTCACCCGACAGAATATTCTGAGTTATGTGGTACACAAGTATGGCTGACAGAGGTCTTAGGGACAATGTCAGGTGCTTGTGGGCCATATAATTTGGAAGGTTCTGCCACATTTATGCTCATAAAATACCCACTCCTACTAATTAATATACAAAAACTATAACAATAAACAAATTTGGTGTGTTATCATGTAGATCAAGTACACATTCTGTTTGGATTTACTAAAGATCATGAGAATCTGGATTCTAGATAGTGATTGCAGAATCTGAATTCTAGAAAAAAAGAATGAGATCTTGTATGGTTCTCTGGATTATAGACAGAGATTATGGTGGTGATCATTTGAGTCAGATTTCTTTGTTATTGGGATAGGTGAGTTCTTTAGGATGCATCCCCTCTGAAAATCGTAGATGCAGTAGTGAAGGCAAACTTGATGCCAAGAGGAAACCTTTAACCAGTACAGTGAAGACAACAAATGCATTAGCAATACAAACACTCAACACCTATATCATGTTGTTTCAATACAAACTCGATATGTAACACCTCATAGGTTTTTAGCCTCTATTTTACATGATGATAGATATCATTCAGAGTAAATTGCATCGATCAAAATACATATACTATCATCATTCAGGTCTAGGGGAATACTACCCGGTGTTTCAATAACCATTTGCTAATAAGGATTGGGTAACCCATCTTAGTAGGGATCATAGAAATTAATGCCGTCACTGTCGTCATAGTCCACATGATCCTCATCATCATTCAATTCATAGAGAAAAGATATGCCCAAGCTCCAAGGTACTTCATCCTCTATTATGGAGCATTTGGCCTGCAGCACAGTTACGTCCTTATGACTCAGGCAGGGGATATGGCTTATGTCAAGAGACTGCAGGTTAGGGCAGCCATCTACAATGCTTAGTACCACGTCTCTAGTGAAGCTGTCCCCAAACAGCTGCAGATACCATAGCCCCTGCATTGTTGGGATTGCAAATGCTTTGGGGGGTAGAGAAAGCCTTTCACAGTAGTAACCGTCGCTATTGCTAGAACCAACATGGGCATAGCGCACCGTGAAACACTTCAGATGGCTGGAAACTTCACAAGCTGCTTGAAGCAGCTCTGCCCAACATTTGGTTGATACTTTCCTGGACGTCCAGGTGTCAGATTTTATCACGAGCTCCAGCTCTTCCGACAGAGAGAACTCTTTTATTACCTCACAGAACGACACGCCTTCATTGAGTGAAGTGACATTTAGGTTTCTTAGAGACGGTGCCCTATAAAAATGTATCATTTGGTTAGAATCCGAAAAGGGGTGAGCAAAAAAAAAAAAAAAAAATTTAGAACTGCTTGTTGGATACAGGGTTTTTCAGGAGTTTTGGAAATTACTATTGTTTTCTATAATACTTAAGTAACCTAATCGTGATATTGGTATTGCAAAGTCTCTAGTATATTTTTTGTTTGTTTTATAACTTCACTTGAACTACACAACAAAACTAGTTCTTAGGCCAGTCTCAATGGAGAATTTCATCTCCCAGTTTCCAAGAAGGTGAAATTTACCATGAAACCGGAGTCTCTCTCAATGGAAAGTTTCGTTGCACAGTTCATATGGTTAATTAGCCTATCGTGGGTCCCACTTGCCTCTTTTCTCTTTCTCCCCACCTGCTCGCGTCCGTGCACGAGAGAAGACCGGCGGCGAAGGCCGCTCGGGCGAGAACGCGCCTGATGGCCTGCTCGCGGCGGAGGGGCACGCCCGGCGAGTCCATGGCCTGCCGCGGAGGAGCGCGTGGCCTGCTCACGGCTCACGACGAACGGAACACGCGAGCACGGACGGGCGCATGGCGTGGTGAAGCTCGCGCGGGCAGCCGACGCGCGCGGCGCAGTGGAACTTCCGCGGCCGCGCCGCAGCCCCTCCCGCGCGGCGCGGGCGGCGCTTGGCGCTCGCCGCGAACGGCACGCGATGCGGCGGGAGCCGCGCGCTGGCGGCCGACGTTCGGGCGGCGGAGGAGCCGCGACCGGCGAGCCTGCGGGCGGAGGAGGAGCTACGCCCGGCCGAGCCCACGACCAGGTCCGTGCGGCGAGGAGACGCGCCCACGCGGCAGGCGCGGCGGCCACGACGCTGGCGGCCCCCGCCACCGCCGCCAGGCCCAGCGCCTGCCAGGCGCTTCGCCAGCGGCGCAGCGACCAGCGACAACGGCGACCTCGCCCGCGGCCCGGCCCATGCGGCGGAGCGCACTTCGCCCGCGGCCAGCAGCGGCTTCGCGCAGCGGAGGCGCTCGCTTCGCGGCGGAGTAGCCTCGCCAGCGGCCAGCGGGCGGCTGCACGCCGCGACGGAGGAGCGCGGCGCACTGAGCTTCCCCTCCCGCGACGGCGATGAAACGTGCTTGAGCCTCTCAACGCAGGTTTCGATCCCGTTCATGGCGTTAAAACATCGCCCGGCTCGTGTCGTGGGGATGAAACTATTTCTTTCTCTCTCCTCTGGGTTTCATGCAAAAGTGCAAATTTGCTGATGTGGCAGGGGTATTTAATGTGCATGACATCTTTATGAAACTCGCATTGAGACTGGCCTTATGTGTTTATAAAAACTTCCACAATACCGAAGCCAAATTGCATTCGCTTTTGCTTGGCTAAATGGATAGGAGTATATGGTGTACCAGAGACCAATAACTATGGGCCTGACTGTAGTTTTATTGCTGCCACAACCCAGCATGCTAAATATCTTGTGCAAGGACTATCTTAAGACTGCTAATTTTTCTTTAGATCATGAACAACAATGCTGAAAAACAAACAGAAAAGATGTTGGGAACAGAATTCTTACTACTCCATATATATACCAACATGTATAAAATTTGTATATAATATACATTTGTTCTTATATAAGAGTTAGACAAACCAAAAAACACTACAACACACTAGGTAGTTATGAACAGGCAATGGAAGTAATAATATGGTTCATTTCATAAATAAATGTGTGCTTGCTTCGTTATTGTCCGCAATACCAAAGACAGACAATATGGGTTCCTAGGCAAAGTCAGATCAGATGAACTATTAATTAATTCACTCATACACTTGCGAACTATCGAAGTCTTATTCTATTTGCTCCAAGTCAGAACCTTTTAAACATTTATTGATTGATTGCTAGGTAATAGTTATTCATATAGTTGTTCAACAACAAAGACTGGCTTCTTTCTTTTTTTCGATAAAATATATTTCATAGATTTTGCAAACAATGACCATGGTCCATGGTACGTAATGCCATAAATGAGCTTCGATTATTTGTGATCAATGGTAATGTGTCGCAAACAAATACAGTTCAAAAAGTAAATGAATGGAGGAAAAACATTACATTCATTAGCTGACATTATGACGAATTTACATAGTTCCGTTGGCTACTAAGTTCTGTTACTCTTTTGCTAATTTGATTGGCCTCTGGATAAGCGTCAGAGTAGTAATAATAAATAAATTAACAGTGTCAGGCTCCATCAAAGCGAAAGATGAGAACGTCACCTGCCGGCGAGGTACCGGAGGACCTCATCGTCGGCGCGGCCCGAGAAAGCCTCGCACTGGCCGGCGCTGCGATCCACGGCGGCGCACGCCATAGCCTTCCACTTGGCGATCTTGTCGTCGTAACCTCGGCAGCAGATAGCAGAGACGACGTCGCCTTCGTTGAAAAGGCGGCTGATGACAGAGTGATCGCCGTCGCGTTCCTTCAAAATCCAGTCGTCGTCGTCGTCGTCGTCGTCGTCCCCGAGGGCTCCGTCTTCCCCGTCGTAGTCCGGCAAGGCCAGATCAATGCGGCGCCACAGCACGGGCTCGCCGCGCGCCAAGCGCCACCACGCGGAGCACACGAGTCCGGCGCCCAGGAGGACCTCCCGCTGCCCGATCCTGAGGAAGACGTGTCCAGCAATATGTCACATGGGAGACCCGCCCAGCCAATCGCCGTCGCCGGCGGCGGCAGTTGGGGCGCTGAGGCCATGGCGCACCGGTTTGGGAAGTGCCGAAGTGGAAACGCACGGACACAGTACAGCCGTATATACTGCGCAGTTTTATATGGTCCAGTCAGAGATCTATTAAAAACCTCGAAGATTTATGGATTTATATGGTTCAGGGATTTATTAAAGAAAAATTGTGCCGTCCTATTCGTTCATTACGACAAAAACGTTATAAAGTTGGATTTAGTTAGCACGCACTGTATTCTACTCTAACTCATATAAACAAACATAAATAGTAAGTCCAAATCACAGGGCCACAAGAGCATCCTCCTATATCAATACAAGTTCGGGCAGAGGTCAAAAAAATGTATACAGAGTAAAAGAATGGTTAGAAGAATTGAATTTTGATTTCAATGTTAGGAAAGAAGGATATAGAATTTGCTTGTCAAATAATGTCTTTTTTGTTTTGGAGGAGTTTTTTTGTGTGTGTGTGTGTGTGTGTGTGTGTGGTGGGGGGGGGGGGTGCGGGTGTAGCGGGGAACGTTGCTTCAAGACCACGACGTGTTGAACCAGATGGCAAAATCTTTTTTTGAAAGAAAAGATGGCACAATCTTTATTTAGTACGTAAGAAGATTGGGACATCTTAAAATTAAACTAAACAAAATTTAAGATGGGCCAAATAATACAACAACCTTAGAAAGATTACAAGTCATTTCAGTTTTTTAAGAGTTGGAGTACTTTAAGTTTGACTAAAATTATGGAGTGAATTATAGAGATTTATGATTTCAAATAGATATGCTATGAAATTCGTCATGTTTGCTTGTCTTATCAATCGGACTTATCGGCCGTTTGAATAATATTTTTCTCACACAGTAAACCAGTTGATTTGTCTTATCAGCCGATTTATATGATCAGCCGAACAAGCTGAATATAATTAATCAAGGGAATGCAGTAGACAATGCAGAGCGGACTAAAAAACCATCTTTCAAACCCTAAAAAAATGCCTTTGCAAAGAAAAGAATACAACGGTGGGCTTATCTTCTTTGACGGGCCTATGTTTGGGCCACGAGCCCACGAGTCTCCCCGCAGCAGGACTCACTGGAGCGGGCAGCTTACGTCACTAGGCCGCGGCGCCGCGGCGGCCAGGCTATCACTCTCTCCCGTCCCACCAAACCGTGAAGTGAGCCGCCGAGGCTTGTCGGAGGCGACGATCGGCGGCAGGAGGCTTGACGGGGATGCAAGGCGTGCGCCGCTCCTTTCCTGAGGAGCCTTAAGCTGAAGGCGGTGCCGGCGAGAGGCCAGCGGCGCCGGCTGGAGCAACCACCAAGCCCACCAACCCTAGCCGGCCGGCTACCCCCACCGCAAGTCCACAAGCATTTCTTGGAATGTGAAGTGAGTATTTTCTATTCTCGCGTCCTTTTCTTCATTTTTTTTTCTTGTGATTAAGGGTTTCATTACTTGTGAATCGGTGTTTTTTTACACTGGAATTCTTTAGGATGCAGACAAGCAGTAGGATGTTGGGCTCTGGTTTTCTCGAGTTCAAGATTAACTACGCGCAGACCCATCACCTAGGCATTGGGGACGTCGTGAGCTCCGAGAACTTCTCCGCCGGGGGTTACCTGTGGAGGATTAACTGCTACCCTCGTGGGGACAAGGTAGATGGCGCCAACGAGCACTTATCAATCTACCTGCAGCTGGTGACCAAATCCAAGAACGTCAGAGCCATCTTCGATGCTTCCCTGGTGTGCAGAGATGGCACGCTGTCTTCCTCAGATGCGCTCAGGTCCGTGGAGGTTTACCCACCCAGGGACGGCGTCGAGCTGGGGTGGAAACGCTTCGTGAAGCGAAGTCATCTCGAGTTGTTCTATTTGATGAATGGCAGGGTCACAATTTTGTGCGGGGTCATAGTCATTGACAGCACCTTGCCTGTGCCGCCACCGCCCGAATTAGCAAGCCATCTGAGTCACCTACTGGATTCCGCTGTGGGGACAGATGTGTCGTTCGTCGTGGGCGGTGAGGTGTTCCGTGCTCACCGTGCGGTGCTCGCAGCCCGATCACCGGTCTTCAACGCGGAGCTCTTTGGGTCGATGGCAGAGGCAGACGCCAGAATGCCATCCATCGCGCTGCACGACATCGAGCCTGCGGCATTCAAAGTTATGCTCCAGTTTGTGTACACCGATGCCTTGCCTCCGGATGATGAGCTTGGAGACCCTCTCGTTGAGATGATGATACATTTGCTTGTCGCGGCTGACCGATATGCACTAGACCGTCTCAAGGTTTTATGTGAAATCAAGTTATGTGAAAATGTCTCTGCAGAAACGGCCGCTTCCGCTTTAGCTTGCGCAGAGACGTATGGCTGTCCAAAGTTGAAGAGAAAGTGCATGGACTTCTTTGCTGAGAAGAGAAATTTCAGGAAGGCAGTGGTGACAGAGGGTTTTCTCATGCTGTTGCAGAAATTCCCAACACTTGCTGCTGATCTGGCAATGACAGTCGGGTTGTAGAATGCTTAGATCTCCACATATATATAGTTTAGAAGTTCGACTATATATTTAATGTTTTGGAATGCCAGTGAACATTATCTCGTATCCTTTAATTTGGAGCATATTCGAATATGAAGTGCTTGATGAACAGAGAGCTTGTTCTTTCAGCTATACTTATTATTACTGCACGAAGTTGCTGCAAGCTGATATATGCAGATATATGCAGCTGCTACCAAGTGAGATATGCAGTTTCGATGAAGTTGCTGCCTACTGATATATGCTGTCTTATGATGTTTCGATCAAGTGCCACAAGCTTACATGCAGTTTCAATGAAGTTGATGCCAACTGATATATGCACTGTTCAACTAAGCTGTTGCCAAAGTACCAAGTGATGCCGCTAAGTGAAGCAAAGTGGGTGATAAGGCAGTGCTCAATTAGCCTATTTTATTCCTTTGGGGTTACTTTTCGCTATTGGGTTTATCCTGTCCTGAACCTGATTTGTGCTGTACAACTTTGAAGATGTATATTTCCTTTCTCTAAGCTAATATGTGTCTAACTATATGTTGTCCTAGTTAATCTGATACTAGCTCTGTTTTTTAAGATATGGTGTTTAATTAGAAGAAGCTAGCTAAACTGCTTTGTGGATAATGTGTCTTTCCTCGTGGTGAAGTACTGTTTGAAAGGTTGCTGGTGCCTTTCTGGCTTAACTCTTGAATCTTGATCCCACCAAAACATTGTCTTTCCTTCCAGCTTTTTTCAGATTAGTGCAATCTATGGCAATTTCTAGCATCAAATTTTGGGTTCAAAGGTAAGTCTTATTAGCTGTTCAAATGGATTGCTCTGGGCTCTGGCCTATGGTACTTTGTTGATTTGATGCTCTTGTTGCTGCTTGTTCCTTTGGTGTGTGGATTTTTAAGCATGGAATTGGCAAGGGGGCTTCTTAGGTTTAATCGATTTGCCTGTATTAGAGATATGTATAGCTGACTTGTATTAGTACCATATTGTAACTTGTACATGTACTGCAAGCCATGCCAGCTATATATATATGAGGGCACCCCCAAATCTGTATAGCGATAGTCATCTTCAGGAGCATCAAGAATGCTGCTTTCATTGGCTCTACAGAAATGCACATTACATCCACTGACAGTCAATTGAGCCTGTTGGGCCTTGTCGCCTTGGTCTTATTTAGTGTGTCGAACCTCTTAATAGGTTTGCCTCTACAAATGGCTTTCCTCTTTCAGAGAGGAGCACCTCCGTTACTGGATTTAACGGAGGCAGCCTTTATTTGGTGTCTCCTAAAATAATTCGTCCTCCTCTAGAAATAGTTGTATATTTTAGAAGACGCATAGGCTTGTGTCTGTTTCTGTTAATATTTGGTCTTGTCTCGCAAAATCATTTTTTTAGTAGTGAGCGCAAGCGCAATGTGTGACTCGTTGGCTCAGAGTCAGAAGGAGGTGCACGGATGCAGGATTATTTATTGCAATGTGTCATGCGAAGGACTGTGGAAGTTTGGCGTGTGCCTCGACTGCTCGGCTATCTTGGCGACGGCATGTGAGATTGAGAAAGGGGCGTATTTGGCCGGTCACTACCAGAATTTATAACTTCTAATGAGGCTGATTTCTAGTGTTTTGGTATTCAAAATTTATACCAAATACCTTCTAGTGATAATTCTCATATACTATGACTAGTGAGAGTGTTTTATTACTATTTAAAAACATTAGGATAAATCCAAGATTTTTAGTAGGGTTAGGTTTTATTGTCATTTATATACCTGGCTTTTTGGTTGGGCTTTCGTGAGCTAAGAATGAATATGTAGCCACGACTGGCTATGCAAGTGGGGATGAATTTATATTTATAGCAAATAAAGGGATCTAATTCCGTAATAGGGATTACAGTCAACCATAGATTTACTACTAGGATTTGTAATTCATAGCATTATTATAAGTGAAATACTTCTTATTCTATTTATGACTCCTTTTTCCATTCTTATAGCAAATAAAGGGATCTAATTCCGTAATAGGGATTACAGTCAACCATAGATTTACTACTAGGATTTGTAATTCATAGCCTTATTATAAGTGAAATACTTCTTATTCTATTTATGACTCCCTTTATTCCATTCTTGCATAAGTTAATAGATTTTCCGTGGAGTAGCTGATTAGATCTCCATGTCTCACTACCCATCCAGGTTTAAGTTTTCGACTTGGCACGGGTGCTCGTATTTTCTTGAATTTATTCCAAGATTTACCGCCGCTATGCATTCAGTGGTAGGTGACGTCTCCGTCGACAACGATGCGCCTATGGTGACTTCATGACTCTTAAGATCTGCGGGCTTTTTCCTTTGGAGGTGCTCATAAAAATAGGGTTTGTGTATGTGTATTCATAGGGGTGAGTGTACATGCATTTATGGACGTCTATGTTTTATCGTGTAATTCTTAAAAAAATAATAATCTCTTGGATCAAGTATAATAGCAGATGTAGGTGAACTAAATGATGAGGTGAAGAAAAAATAAAAGTATAGAGAATGAAAGTGGACTGTAAGGTTGTAGCCAACTTATATAAAAAAACCTTAAAATTACAAGAGACGAAAATATATCATGCACTTAACAGTGAAATGTTAATCGTGATACATCAACATACTAATGCACCAAGTTTTCTTTCCTACAGCCAGACATGAAAAACGTCCCCCGCTGAGGAGTCCCGTCTTGATGCACCCACGAAATTGTACCTAAGGATCCAACATAATTAAAATAGACTGTCTAGATTTAATTTCAATCATTCTCTCTTCTTACTGCTCACATCCGACGGGCCGGATGAAAAGTGTCACACTGCTCTTGTTCCGCCCGAGCCCAGGCACCGTGCGCGCCGCAGCCGCACAGTTCGATTCTCGAGTTTTCTTTTTTTTTTTCTCTTCTTTTCCACCGGCTCTCCCTCCCTCTCCGTCCCCGAGGCGACCGGTAGGCACGGGGAGATCGTCCCCCCTGGGCGGCGCTCCCAAGCACGAAGGTCCCCCGCGCGAAGCGAGCCCCTGGTGGCGGCCCTCTTCCCTCTCCCCGATGCCTACGGCCTTCGTCTCCGATGACCCAAACCCTACCTGCCGCCTACCTGCCTCATATGCCCTCCGTGTGCGGTGCGGGCGCTGGGGATTCATCACGCGGGCGCCGCTAGGAGAGCGAGAGGGAGGGAGCCTTGGCACGGTCCGGCAGTCCCCAGCTGCTCACGCCGCCGCCCCACTTCACGGCTCTGCCGATTGATGCCTCCTCCTCTCCGATCCTCCCGCCTGCAGATCCATGCCCGATCCGATGGCGGGCTGGTTCGACGCGATGTACATGAAGGTGGATCCATTGGCTGCAGCCGCGCCGTCCTCCAGGTGGCGCTAGGATCCGGCAAGCTGCGCATCGAGGGGCTGTTGAGCTGTGAGGCACCAGGGGTGATGGCGCCCACAGTGAAGTACGTTACCAGAAGATGGGAGCGTATTTACGTTATTGCAACATTTACTTTGTATGACCAAGTGGGTCTAGATCGTCGGCCGCCTTCGAGCCAAGCATCGTGGGCATCGAGCCTTTATACTCAGACGAGTTCTGAAAACAAACTATGAAAAATATTATGCAGTAAAACACGCGAGACAGAATTAGCTCTGCTCCGTTTCCGTTCCGACGATACTTGCTTGTCTCTCACGTCTCCGGCGATCGCCGGCGGCCACGGGTGTTACAAGTGGTATCAGAGACGGTCTATCCTCGGCTACTACCGGATCTGATCCTTGAGCCTTGGATCGTAATCCCCGGCGGCTGGTCGACCTTGCTCTTTGCTTCGGTGAAGAAGCAGGATCCCGTAGGTCCGCGTCCGTGGTTGATCTGGTTCGGCGACGATCCGTCCACCAATCAGTCATCTACCCACCCAATTACCCACCCACTTACCCTATCACTACGATCCAGCGGCGGCGAGTGTGTTCGGCGGCGGCGACGGTGACTGGTGGAGTTTGGAGAGGCAACCGCTACGGCACATCACTCAACTGGGGTTCGGCATCGACTGGATTGGGTTGGCGGCGTACCCACTGTGAGCATCTCATCTCGCTCCTTACTTTTCCATATAGCACGAATCGATTAGCATACAAGGGTTGCGGAGCATAGTTTCCGTGTAAAATTCCGGCGTCTGCGATCGATTTTGGTGCGGTGGCGTGTGGAGGGGAAGTGTCCTTCGATTTGGGTTGCTGAACCTTGGTTTCGGCGTAAAATCCCTCGATCGAGCCTCACTTCCAGGCGGCGGTGACAAGGTTGAGCAGCATTCGGGGAGGTTGTTTCTGAACCGGTTGCTCAAGCCCGTGCTCAATTCAGTGGATCATCACGGCTCCTCCGAAACCATCTGCGCAGACTCAGATCTTGCTGGACCATATGGCTGATGGTGCAGCAGATGAGCGGGGTCGTTGGAATCAAGTCATGGAAAGTCTGGATTTGCTGGTGAGCCGTATGAATCACATGGGAATCACCCAGCAAGAACTTAAGGAGTAGTTGACAGGCACAACTCAAAAAATGGACAAGTGCATGGCTGAACAAGAACTTCTGACACAGCAAATGAGAGCAAATGGTCAGGCTGTGGCTAAACTGACACTCAAGCAGTTTGATGCAGAGTTTCGAGCACCAAGTGAGGGTTCCATGATAGCGATGAGGAGGATGATCGGTTTGAGAATATCTTTGCAAAAGGCAAAACTTCATTACAAACCTGAACCTTCTCACCATTACAAATTTCATCATCCTCCTAAACATGAAACCTTACCCCATCATACACTACCTAAGATGTACTTTCCAACTTTTGATGGTAGTCAGCCTAAGGTGTGGTTGGCAAAATGCAACAACTACTTCTCTATCTATTCTATATCTGAGAGTCTTTGGGTGCAAAGCGCTACTATGCATTTAGAGGGTAATGCTTTGCTAAATGGTATGAGTCTTACAAGCAAGTGAATCCTGGTGTGTCTTGGCCCAAATTTGTTTGCTGATATCGGGGAGCACTTTGGTAGTGATGATTTCAGATCTGCTATTCATGACTTCTTTGGAATTGAGACGCACAACTACCGTGGAGGAATACACTACACAATTTCAGTCCTTGCAGTATGATGTGACTATGCACGTTCTAACTTTGAACCCTTGTTTTTGCCGAGAAGTATGTCGGTGGTCTCAAGGAGGACATCGGGCGTTGTTGAACCACAAGTCCCTACCACGGTGGAAAAGGCAAAGAATTATTGCCGATTCAAAAGGAGTTTTTGACAGTAAAAACAAAGGCTGCAAACGTAACTAATGCGGTTAAGTCTTAGCCTAATAAATCTGAGAACAAATCATCTTCTTATGGGTCTCTTTGGAGGGACAAACAGTTGAGGGATTACAGGAGGGACAACAAGTTATGCTATGGCTGTGGAGAGAAGTTTGAACCTGGACATGCGTAAAAAATGCACCAAAAGAAACAAACCACGCTTGAATGCTCTAGTGGTTAATGACTTAGACAAAGACATCAATGAGGATCTTCTCAATGAAATGGCAATAGAAGAACTGTTGACAGAAGATTTTTGTCAATTATCACTGAATGCCATTTCAGGAACCACAAATTCAGATTCTATCAGACTGAAATCCAGGGTGAACAATAAAACCATGCTGATTTTGGTAGATACAGGGAGCAGTCACAGCTTTCTTAGCTCACACTTTGTTCACCTAAACAACATTCCAACTTCCTCCATACCAGTACAGGAAGTGAGGTTGGCTAATGGCACAGTTATGCATACTACTAGCCAAGTCACTGGGCTCACATGGTACATTCAAGGACAAACATTCACCACTGATATGATAGTGCTGGACCAATTACCCTATGATGCTATTTTGGGTTATGACCGGGAAAGCTCAACAAATCCAATGCAAAGGTAACTGGGAAACCAAGCAATTGCAGTTTCAGCACAGAGGCAGCTGGGTCACTTTACAAGGTCTCCAAGATGAGTCCATGGCCCTTACATCAATATCTGCTAAACAGGTGCTCAAGTCCACACAAGGGAATGATGTCTGGGCTTTTGTGGTGGTGGATAGCCTGGCCACACCTGTTCCTACAAAGACGCACACCACACAACCAAGACAGGATGCTGATATTCAAGAGCTGGTGGACTCATATCAGGATCTGTTCCAGGAACCTCAGCAACTTCCTCCTCATAGAAGCTATGACCATGCAAGTACCTCTACATCCGTATTCAGTACCGATTAATGCAAGGCCCTACCATTACTCTCCTCAACACAAGTCGAGATTGAAAAGCAAGTCAAGCAATTGCTAGAAGTCGGCTTTATTACACATAGTCACAGTCCCTTTGGTTCTCCAAGATTGTTGGTGAAAAAGAAGGATGGGAGCCGGAGATTTTGTGTAGATTACGTGAAGTTGAATGCAATGACTATCAAAAAACGATTTCCCATGCCCGTAGTGGAGGAAATATTGGATGAATTGGGCGGCTCCAAGCTCTTCACTAAACCGGATATGAGATCCGGTTATCATCAAATTCGTATGCTCCCAAGTGATGAATACAAAACAGATTCAAGACCCATCAAGGTCACTATCAATTTAAGGTTATGCCTTTTGGATTGACAAATGCACCAGCCCACCTTCCAAAGCATTATGAATCAACCGCTCCAACCTTTCTTAAGGAAGTTTGTATTAGTGTTCTTGGATGATATACTTATTTACAAAGTGCCACTAAGCGGGGAACACTTACAAAGACATCGACCGGTGTTTGAAGTAATCGAGAAGCAATCAGCTATACCTGAAACCAACTAAATGCAGTTTTGCTCAGTCCAGTATAGAGTACCTTGGACATATCATCTCGTATAAGGGAGTGGCTACTTGATCCAAACAAAATTGTGGATATGCTGCATTGGCCCACTCCAACTTCTATGACTGAACCGAGAGCATTTCTCTCAAACGGGTACTATAGAAAGTTTGTCAAACATTATGGCCTTATAGCTAAACCTCGACTAATATTCTCGGGTTGAAACAATTCCAATGGTCCACCCAAGCTCAAAGTGCTTTTGATAACTTGAAGGTGGCTATGACTACTACACCGGTCTTAACATTGCCGGACTTCAACAAACAGTTCCAAGTGGAAACCGATGCTTGTGCCGATGGTATAGGGGCGTGCTTATGCAACAAGGTCAACCAATTGCATTCCCCGAGTAAGGCATTAGGGGAGAAACACGTGAATCTGTCCATTTATGAGAAGGAATTTTTAGCACTCATCATGGTCGTGGATAAGTGGCGAACATATCTCAGAAAGACAAGAGTTCCTCATATTGACCGATCATAGATCTTTGTCTTATTTGACCGAACAGAATTTACATTCTCGAGATGCGAGAAAAAGCAATGACCAGGCTCATGGGACTCCACTTTAAAGTTCAAGATGCATGGGGCAAAGAGCAACCTAGCGGCCAGATGCCCCGTCTAGAGTGGCACATCTACTTCCAATTCAGTCAAGCTGTTTCTTCGGTGCAACCACAGTGGGTTCAGGAGGTTCTTAACAGCTATGCTACTGATGCTAAAGCTCAGGAATTGCTGTCTCAGTTAGCAGTCCACAGCCCTAATGAACAAGGCTTTAGTCTTAAGGATGGCCTCATCAGAAAAGGGGAGCTGATATGGATAGGCAACAATTCAGCTCTGCAAACCAAACTGATTGCTGCTTTTCACTCTTCAGCTATTGGAGGTCACTCTGGGGTCAAGGCAACATATCACAGAATGAACAAACTGTTCTACTGGAAAGGGATGAAGACTGATATTGACAACTTTGTTAAGCAGTGTGATGTGTGTCAACACACAAAACACTCTCATCAACATCCTGCAGGCCTGTTGCAACCTCTACCAATACCTGTTGGTGTTTGGCAAGATCTTTCCATGGACTTTGTTGAGGGCTTACCCAAGGTTGAGGGGTACAGTGTTATTGTGGTCATTGTGGACAGGTTGACAAAATTTGCTCACTTCTTCCCTATGAAACACCCATACACTGCAGCCGGGGGTAGCTCGATTGTTTCTTGATAATGTGGTGAAATTACATGGCCTACCAAGGACTATTGTCACGTATAGGGATAGAATCTTTGTGAGTACATTCTGGAAACAGCTGTTCAAGCTTTACAAGGTCAACCTCACTTTATCCACAGCCTACCATCCCCAAACTGATGGCCAAACAGAACGTATCAATCAATGCCTGGAGATGTATCTTCGTTGTTCTGTGCAAGATTCACCGAAGGATTGGAAGAACTGGTTACCATTAGCTGAGTTGTGGTATAATTCTTCTTATCACAGTTCCATTCAGTGTTCTCCATTCAAGGCCCTATATGGGTATGAGCCCAACCTGGGAGCTCATCCAGTTTATAACACTGCTACAACTCCGGATGTGGTGGAGATTGTGGAGCATCGAGAACAACATTTGGAACTCTTGAAACAGCGATTGGAGCAAGCTCAGAACCGTATGAAGATACAGGCTGACAAGCACAGAATTGACAGACAGTTTGTGGTGGGAGACCAAGTGCTGTTGCGGCTCCAACCTTACACACGTCTTCGGTGGCTAGCGCACCCTATCCTAAACCGGGCGTACAAATTCTTTGGCCCCTACAAAGTGTTGGAGAAAATCGGCAAAGTGTCGCTTATAAACTCCGATTACCGCACGGGGGAGTGAGATCCATCCTGTTTTTCACATCTCTCACCGAAGCCGTTCATGCCTAACTACACGCCAGGTCTTCTCTACTCTACCAGTGCTCGGTGATATTCAAAGCCACCGAGGCCGTGTCTTCGACAAAGTGCTTTGAAACTCGCCTCGTCAAGAAAGGTAACGCCGCTATTCCACAGTGCACTGGTCTCGTGGAAGGGATTACCGGACTCAACTACCACCGGGAAGATTACCATGTGCTTAAGACCCGGTTTCCTTCGGCGCCCGCTTGGGGACAAGCAAAGCATCTTCAACGGGGGAAGGTGTGAGGCACCGGGGGTGATGGCGCCCACGGTGAAGCACGTTACCGAAGATGGGAGCGTATTTACGTTATTGCAACATTTACTTTGTATGACCCGGTGGGTCTAGATCGGCCGCCGCCTTCGAGCCATGCATCGTGGCCATCGAGCCTTTATACTGTGACGAGTTCTGAAAACAAACTATGAAAAATATTATGCAAGAAAAACACGCGAGACAGAATTAGCTCGCTCCGTTTCCGTTCCAACGATACTTGCTTGTCTCTCACGTCTCCGGCGATCGCCGGCGGCCACGGGTGTTACAAGCTTCAAGCGGGCACATCAGGCTGCGCTGCTGGTGGAGACCGAGATCTCCATCCGGACATCAGCCGTCGTGCCCGATCATTACTTCGTTTGTGCAGGTGGAAAGAACAAGATCGATTTGTTATCAGCTACGAGTGCTTGCTGTTTCTTGCTTCCTAATAAGGTACCAACGCAAGGTGAGCCATCAGACAATATTCAAGATTCAAAGTTACAAATTTTGTTGAAAACATTTTCTACGTGAAATTGCAGCAAACTGGAGTGACATATGAGAGGAGTGGCTATTGGATGGGGCAGGATTTGTAGGATTCTAGAAAGTGGCAGCATGAGTTTGTGTTAAAACAGGTGATTTATTTTTGTGGACATAGTTTTACTACCAAATTTTTTTGAGGTACAATGTTCCATGACCTTGTTCTAAGCCAACCTGTGCTTAGGCCACTCGATTTAGGAAACTATAGTATTTTGAGTTTCCAGTTAACTGGTTCGTTGCCGATATACTTGCATGAAGTGAAGTCTCATTATTTATCTGCAGATTATTAATTTCTAAAGAAAGTATGATGCTCTAGATGTAATTTGTTTCCTGCTATATCATTGTCAATTACAGTATGTTTCTTCAGAATAATTCTTTTATATGTTTGAGTAAATTAGTGCACTAATTAGCTCATGTCGATGCTGACAATGAGATGAGGCTGTATTTATTACTGTTACTTTGATGAGTTGGCCAGTGAAGAGTATTTTTTTATTCAGTTTATTTCTTTATCAGGTAATCAGGAAATATACTAAACAGCTTTTGCATGGACTAGAATATTTTTTATCTGCTCTGAGGTTGATGGCTTCCTTCGATCTTATCTTAGTAGTAAATGGGTTGTCAGATTTTTCTTTAGAACACTTTTCGTTATATCTTAGCTTAAAGTAAGCATGTGACAGTATTTGGAAGTTACAGGGAACTCCACAACTTATGAATGACGTTCTTGTTTTGTCTATATATAAATTTAAGGGAGTCCTTAATTGCCCAATGTTCCTTTATGTGCAGCAAACTATTTGTAATAGGTCTGCTTGTAGAAACCAAAGATCTATGTAGTTGATTCTATTGTAATAAATTCTCTAGAGCAGATCAAATTGTATTTATGTGCAGCAGGCTGGTTCTAACAGATGTGTTACTCCATAGTGTTGTTTGACAGTGGTCACTGGCTGGTTATTGGTTATAAATGGGATGTTGCTACTACCTGATAAAATAGCTGAAGTGCTGAACTTAGAATACTGAAATAACACTGATTACTGGATTCTATTTATCTTCTGTTTCAGAATGCAGGGAAGAGATGGAAAGGCTTGAGAAAGAGAAGCATACTACAAGGGTCTAACGGTCCAAGAGAAGATGACTTCCAACAAGCAAATTGCTTCTGGCAGCAAGACCAGAACGAAAACTAAATATGTTGGTTGGAGATACAGATATTATAATCGAAGCAATTCATCAGATTTAATCCATGATCCATGTATTGAGAGTGATGGCGATATGCCTTGCTCAGTATTTTCTTTTGTTGATACGTATAGATGGGCATCAGTAGCTAATTTGTACCACAACCTTGCACATCAAGAAAGCTAGCTAGCCTCATTGATTTGCATTACATAATTAAACTGTAGCGTTAGCACGGGCATTATACTAGTAGGTTATAAGGATAGTCTTTGCTCTGGCCTTAGCAAAGAAGGCAACCGTGGCCTATCCGCTTTGATGGGCCTATGTTTGGGCCACGAGCCCACGAGTCTCCCTGCAGGCAGCATGACTCGAGCGGGCTGCTTACGTCACTAGGCCGCGGCGCGGCGGCGACCATCAGCCCGTTACTATCCGGCGTCCCCACTCCCCACAGCCCCAAACCGTGAAGCGAGCGGCGGAGGCACGTCGGAGGTGACGACCGGCGACCGGCGCCGGTAAGAGGGTTGTCGGAGGCAAGGCGTACGCCGCTCCTTTCCTTGGGGGGTCTTAAGCTCACCTCGGCGGCGGCAGCTAGAGCAACCACCAACCCTAACCAACCAACCAACCACAAGTCTACGACCATTTGCTGGAATGTGAGTGATTTTTTCCTCGTCCTTTTCTTCTGTTTTTTCTTACGATTAAGGGTCTTGTTGCTTGTGAATCGGTGTTATTTACACGGGAATTCTTCTAGGAAGCACGGAAGCAGTAGGATATTGGGCTCTGGTTTTCTCGAGTTCAAGCTTGACTACGCGCAAATCCATCAGCTTGGCATTGGGGACGTCGTGAGGTCTGAGAATTTCTCTGCTGGGGGTCACCTGTGGAGGATTAACTGCTACCCTCGTGGGGTCCAGATAGATGCTGATGGCGAGCACTTATCTATCTACCTGGAGCTGGTGAGCAAATCCAAGAATGTCAAAGCCATCTTTGATGCTTCTCTTGCGGACAGAGATGGCTTGCTGCCTTCTTCAGGTTTGATCAGGTCCGTGGAGGTTTACAATCCCAACGACGATAGCGAGGGGTGGGAACAGTTCATGAAACTAAGTGATCTCGAACCATCCTATGTGATTAATGGTTATAATTTTGTGCGGGGTCATAGTTGTGCCAGACATTGACAACACCTTGCCTGTGCCGCCACAGCCTGACTTAGCAAGCCATCTGGACCACCTACTGGATTCTGCTTTGGGAACAGATGTGTCGTTCGTCGTGGGTGGTGAGGTGTTCCCTGCTCACCGTGCGGTGCTTGCAGCCCGATCACCGGTCTTCAGCGCAGAGCTCTTTGGGTCGATGGCAGACGCCACAATGCCATCCATCACGCTGCACGACATTGAGCCCGCGGCATTCAAAGTTATGCTCCAGTTCATGTACACGGATGCCTTGCCTCCAGATGATGAGCTTGGAGACCCTCTCGCTGAGATGATGATACATTTGCTTGCCGCAGCTGACCGATATGCGCTGGACCGTCTCAAGGTTATGTGTGAACTCAAGTTATGTGAAAATGTCTCAGCGGAAACGGTTGCCTCTGTTTTAGCTTGCGCCGAGACGTACGGCTGTCTAAAGTTGAAGACAAAGTGCATGGACTTGTTTGCTGTGAAGGAAAATTTCAAGAAGGCAGTGGTCACAGATGGTTATATCATGCTGTTGCAGAAATTCCCAACACTTGCTGCTGAGGTGGTGAGGAGGGTGGCGTTATAGAATGCTTGAATCTCCAGAGATGTATAGTTCAGAAGTTAACTATATATTTTGGAATGGCAGTGAGCATTATCTCGTATCTTTTAATTTGGAGCATATTAGAATATGAAGTGTTTGATGAACAGTCAGCCTGTTCTTTCAGCTATACTTCTTGTATTACTGTGCAAAGTTGCTGCCAGCTGATATATGCAGATATATCAAGTGGAGTTGCTACCAAAGTGACATATGCAGTTTCGCTGAAGTTGCTGCCTACTGATATATGTTGTCTAGTGAAGTTGATGCCAAGTGATATATGCAGTGCTCAGTTAAGCTGTTGCCAAAGTACCAAGTGATGCCGCTAAGTGAAGTGAGGTGGGTGATAAGGCAGTGCTCAATTAGCCTATTTTTTCCTTTGGGTTTCTTTTAGCTCTTGGGCTTGTCTGTCCTGAACCTGGTTTTTGCTGTACAACTTTCAAGATGTATATATCCTTTCGCTAAGCTAATATGTGTCTAACTATATGTGGTCCTAGTTAATCTGAGTACTTCCTCTGTTTTTTTTAATATATATCTGACGTTTGGAGGAAGCTAACTAAACTGCCTTGTGGTGCCTCGTGGTGAAGGGTTGTTTGAAAGGTTGCTGGTGGCTTTCTGGCTTACCTCTTGAATCTTGATCCCACCAAACATTGTCTTTCCTTCCAGCTTTTGCAGACTAGTGCAATCTACGGCAATTGCTGCCACCAAATTTGGGTTCCGACAGGCGTGTTTGATTTGATAAGATTTGTTCGCTGTGCAAATGGATTGCTATAGCATTTTTGCTGATTTCATGTTCTTGTTGCTGCTTCCTCCTTTGGTGTGTGCATTTAATCGGTTTCACTGAAATCAGTTTGCAGAACTTTGACATTTATTGTTTATTTTTCAGAAGCAGTACAAGCAAATAACTGACAACAGGTAAATAAAGTGCAGGAGCAGCTTCAGCAGAGCTGGCAACTCTGAAACTAACTTATCAAGCTAATCTTGTGGCAGATGTGTTATAAAGCTGCAGCATCTGTCCAATGTCGGGGCCATCTTCCCGCAGTCAGCGATGGTGTAGCGCGGCACGATGTGATTGTGCACCCCGTCAGATGCTGGCAATCTGCACAAATGTCAGTGAAAATAAATATTCAGATGATATGATATGATATGATATGATATGATATGATCATGTTCATATATAGTACGTACAGCCACTTCCAGGTATTGCTTGGGCACTGATGAAGACCATGGCCATGACCACGATGGCAGCCAAGAACATAACCCTAGTATCAGTACCCCTGAGAAACGCCATGAGATGCTGGGATATATTTACGGTAGTTTTAATTTCAAGATCTTGCTCTGCATGTTTAGATATATATGTGGAGCTGGAATGCCATTCTTTTATAGAGGGTGGTGACTGGTGAGCAAAGAAAACATGGCAGAGAATTAATTGCTGCTTGCTCAATTTTGTGTATAAGTATATATAATACCGGAATACAAACCTCATATTTAGAACTGATTTATCAATTTTTAAAGACAGACTATGATTAAGTCTAGTTATGTTAAAACTTTTTTTTTTACAACACGTCAAAACTTATCTTTAACAAAGACACTTATTTGCTGCCTTGTAACAGGACTTCGTCTAGGGAATTATTTTATTTATGTATTATTAGGCATCATCCTTTTAGGGGATTTTCCATCACTTTTTGTTACTATATATATACTGCATTCATAATAATAAACAAAATCATGCTTTAATTGAGGGTGTTCGATTGGTCATATAAGCCACCGACAAGACAAACTGGGCTGGTTTACCATGAGAGAATGATAAGACAAGCAAACATGACAAATATGTTGTGTCGGGCTGATCTTTAGCTGGGCTATTCAGCACCAACGGACGCCTGTATTGTGGGGAGTCCAGCTAACAAATTGCGTTTCTGACATTTGAGGCCAACAATCCAAGCTCATGGATCCAAGACTGAGCACCAGGCTTGTGTTGTACAATCGTGGGGGATAAGCTAGGCTTAGATGGGCCGGGGCAGGCCAGTGCTGCTGAACATATAGCATTAAGAAAAAAATCCATGTTACCTCCTTCAATTATTTAAAAGTCTGTTTTTCTTTCATGAACCCAAAACTGGATAAAACATCTCCTATGAACCCAAAACCAGATAAACCACCTCCCATGAACTTTTAAACAGTTTGTTTTACCTCCCGGACCAGGTTATAAGTGGTTTTAAAGGCGGTTTTATCTTTTTACTTTTATTTATTTTGGCTAATTTTTAAAAAATCTTAATAAATCACAAAAACATCATAAAATAAAAAAATAATTTTATTGGACTTATATGAGTAGATTTACACTGTGAATATATAATAAGAGTAAAGTTCATGACCGGTCCTCGAACTTGTAGTGGTGTGTCATCCCGGTTCCTCATAAATATGTTTAGAAATATTTGTGTAATTTTTGTGTCTGAGCAATTTTATATATAACCCCGCTAATATTTCATTTCAAGCAATTAAGTCTTTCTTAGGCATAGATCCATACCCATTTGGATAAATATGAGACCCAAATAGAGTGTGTTGACACAAATCGTGACGCACCGCGTGCCGCATTACACACAAGAAGCCCGAAAAGCGTGGCTTCAATCGGGTGCCCGGACGGTTTGAAAATCCGGAAGCGTGCCAGTCAATTTGACCTGAAAACTGACAAGGGATAAAGATTGTTAAATACAAAATCGGAACATGTCGGGTGAGACCGCATAGCAGTTCCGTATATATGGCCCTGAAGCCACTTACGGCGACATACATACAGCTATAAGAGTCGGCCCGCCAATCATGCACGTGATCCATTCGGTTAATATGAAGATAAAACACGTAAAGCATTGATTGCCGATCACACGTGCATGAGAAGACATGTTTGAACAAGTGAAAGTTGATTACAAGTTGAAGCATAACCAAGCTCGGCAAACTAGCCGACTCGGGTCCATGAAGAAGGAACATACAAGTTAGTACGAGCAAACCTAAAAACACTTGTATCCGCCGCACGACACCCAACTCTATTAAGATTTAAACGCACTTGACATGTAAGAACCCGCAACATGTAACAACCTAGATTGATCTAATTCGGCTGTATAAGCATATGATCTATCTATCACGATGACATGAGAATAAAAACGTTTAAGAACAAATAGATCTGTAAAATAAAGAGCCGGAACCAACCAATCTAGATTGGGCAAAAGAGTGTTACAAATAAAATAAAACATGCAACACGTGATAACTTAATGAATCTATCGGATCTTGCCAAATCTAATAGAGCCGATAACTATCTTGCTTCGCTAAGCTATCAAGTGGACGCCTGCCACACGGCCATCTAGTCGAGATAAACAAAGCATAAGCAAAGACTTCTTGATCGTCAAGCGGGCGCTGCCGCCGCGGCCATCCGGTCGAGACAAACAAGACTACTTGCATCAATATCTAAATCCACCGCATGATACTAGACATGATAGCAAGGTTGCGGTACTTTCGGAGGTCGACGGATCGATGGCTCCTCTCGAAGAACTTCGACGACACGACAAAGGACTCGAAAACTTGGCACGGGGCGGTTGTATTGATTTGATTGTGAATAGATTGATTACAATGGCCGGGCTTATATTTATACCCGTGGGCTTGACCGACCTACAAGACTTGCCTAAGAAAATATCTAGACAAAAGATAAGATACAAGGACTCGTATTCCCTTTCTAGAATCCTTCCTAATAAAACTTCCTTGGCCGACACGTCCTCTTACATTTGCTCTCGCAATAGGCCTTGATTTGGCAAGGGTCTCGTACATAGATATATATCATCTGAATTAAATAATACTCCTTATAATCCTTGATGAAGCTCCTTTGTTTGATACGTATCAGTCTTGCAGGCTAATATAATATCCCCATCCGATCGGATATCTTCCGAGAATCTTGCATGAGCACAACTTTCCTTCTCTTCTTGCATGCCGACCACGGATGTATATGTGTATACGCACCTCCATAATAGTCCTTGTCTCACGTGATGGGCCTCACACGTACATAATCAATATGCAAATCTGGTGCCCATGTATATATGTATATCTCCTTTGCTTAGTTTGCTTAGCAGCCACGTGATAACTTTAATAGGCCATACACATGCATAGCCGAACATGCCATCAGCTCCCCTTTCATTCGGCAACAGAGATGACCATTCGGCAATAGAGATAATGACTCCGATTTAGCCGATTGCTGATTCCTTGCTAATGAAGCCCCTTCGACCGACACGTCTTCTCCGGCTGGTCCAACCGTCAAAGCTCTTTGTGTAGGCACATCATGCTAGGTATGTGCACAAGTACGATACTCGACTGTCACGTACATGCATGCCTCCTTGCCGAATAGAATACTGTTCTTCATTCGGTTCTTCATTCGGTAATAGAGACTGATCGACTCAACTCTGGTATATGACAGCCGATGATAACCACATGCTTGGAGAAGTTTACATGATCTGACTAGCTCAGTTTAATAACATATATTCCATCCAAATCTTTCTCCATCGCTTTAAAGCTCCACGCCCGGGCTTTTTAGCCGATCCTCCCCCCCCCCAGGATTTTGCCGATCGGCCAACTTACCGAATGATCTTACCGAATACTCATTCCTCGGACCGATACGTCGCCTTTTACCGAATGCTCTTTTCACTTCTTCAAGTCTGTCATCTTATTTGCACGCGATTTTGGGCCGAATCTCCGTTTACCAAAATCTGGTGTTAACACAGAGCCCCCAAGTTCGAGTATGAATCTTCATGCTTCGAATTTTTTTTCGATCCAGCCGTCTCCCCTTGATGCACTATTGTTGCCGGTGAGTCTTTTGTTCCCTTGAAATATGCTCGCTTGGAAAGACAGCTTCCACCACATTCCCACATTTCTGTACTCAAGTCCTGTAAAACAATAACTCTCCAATACATGTGGAAATAGGTTAGTAGTACATGCATATGCGTATAAATATTATATTTCCTCCATTTTCGTTGATCAAGAGATGCTGCAATGCCGATTACATTCCAAGAGTACCAGGTTTATAACCAAGATTTCTTTTAAATTTGAACAAAATGGTACGCTACTCGTCCATCTATCTCCTCAACCATGGGGCTTCTAATTCTCGCTAAGTCCTTGAGCAACCGCAAAAAGCAAACGCTTATAAAGTCACTTATCTTTCATTCTTCGATCTCTTTCTCTCCGGAGTTTTATTTATTGTATTTATTTAGGCGGGCATCGGAGTACCCATTGTTTTATTTGGCGGACACGTGTCCGTCTTTTTTCCCTGATTTTAAACTGAAAAAAGTACTATATAATTTTGCAAAGTCAAAATTTGGACCAAGGAGATACAAGGTGTAACACTCTAAGTGTTAATTACATTTTGCATTGCATTGCATCAAGCATAAGCATCATTAAGCATTTCATTAAGAGCATGTGATAATAATGGTTTTATGTGTGCAATAGACATATTGGTTAAACAATCCTAAAAAACAACCTAAAGTGGTTTAGAATTCAATATAAAGTAGGGTTTATATTTAAACTTTTGTCAAAATATGCCTACATGTGATGATAAGGTTGTTTAAGTTTTTATCAAGTTAGTAAATGGCTTAAAGTACAAGTGCATGTTTTATTCAGTTTTTTGGTATGAAGCCCTCAATAGAAGTTGTAGTACAAGTTCTATGCTACAAACTTTATTTAAGGGTCCAGGGCTAATTCTTTTTCTAACTTGCTCAAAAAGTCACTTGAAAATTGAATTCAGCAAGGATTTGGTAAAGGACTTAGAAAAATTCTAAGTCCTGAATTTCAGTTTTCTTTTCAATGTTTAGGGCTGTGTAAGTTTATTTTTTATGAACAAATTTCTGGAAACTGGTTCATAATTTGTTGCTACAAAGTTAGTACTTTCATGACGTGGTTTTGGTTGAGCATGTTGATCTATGATTAGTCCTTAATTAAATGTTAAATTTAGCTAATTGCTGAAATTGGTTCACTGTCTAACTGAATGGATGGTTTCAGTGTGTTTTTGGCATTGTTTAACAGTGTGTGGTTTGCAAACCATTGAGTTTTAGATCTTGATCTTTTAAGCAAATCTGTAGCCCACCTATAGAAGATCACCACGGTGCAACCGGTTTACAATTTGGCTTCCTGGATCGGGAGAAATCGGTAGTTGAAGACACCTGTTTCAGTCGCTACAGTACCACGACAGATCACCTCCCTGCCCATGCCGTTCCAGGTCACCGGCGTCGCCGTGGCGTCTCCCGCGCCTTCGCCGGCAAAAACGCGCAGCCGACCACCTGTCTGAGCTTGCGAGACCGCCAGCACCCTCTCCGTTCCTTCCTTGCCCTATATAAGCCACTGCACGGCCGTCGTCGTTCATTTTTCTTCTTCTTCCCGCCGATCACCGAGCTTCACTTCGCCGCTCAATTCGTTGCCGTTGCTCAACCAACAATCAATTGTTCTTGTACACCACTCCGCAACTCCATTGCGAAGCCGCCGAATCCACTCTTGCCATTTATCATCGCCGGAGTCACCCGTGCGGGGCCTTCTCCCTCGCGGCCGGTCAGAGCACCGCCGCGCCCTGCTCCAACGCCGACGACCAAACTCCGCTGTGTCTCGGTCGCCACGGGTTGACGTTCTAAGGTCACGGTGAGCTCTTGATTGCTATGCCGTCGCCTACTGAACCTCTATAGCACCCTAGTGGCCGGAGCATCACCTTGTCCCGTGCCGGAGCTCCGCTGAGCCGCCATGGCCGCGGGCCAGCTCCCTACAAGCTCTAATCCACCTGTTTAGGTCCCTAGATAGATGCGCCAGATCGTGGGGGTCACGATGATGCCATCGTCGTCGCCGGAACCCTCGCCCGGCGTTGAGCTCCCGGCCGATCGGGGCCGCTCCCCCCTCCGTGCCGGCCGACAGTGGGGCCCGCCGCGTCGAGCCAGCCCGCCCAAGCGCGTCTAGCACGCCCGCGTTGGGCCGCTTCGGCGCTGCCACTGTTGTTGGGCCAACTTGGGCCGCGGGTGAGCAACCCAACAGTAGCGATAGGGTTTTTCTTTTTCTTGTTTTTCAATTTAATAAATAGTACTGAGTTTTGTTTATTTCATAGCAAAATAATTAGAGTTCCTAAAATCATAGGAATTTTTGTATAGCTTCCTCATGGTGATGTCTACTCAAGAAAAATATGAAACTTGGATTTTGGATAGTTTCTGCATAAGATAAAATTATCTCTTTTAATTGTAAAATGAGTATTTCCTGATTTTTAGAGAATAAAATATTAGTCCAAAAATTATGAAATTTGTTTTGCACTCATTTCATTCCATTACCAATCTGTATAAAAAAGTTTGAAGTGAATTTGAAAATGTTTCATAAAATCATTATTTCCAAAATTAAGAATAAAAAAGAAAAGAAGGGTATATGATTTTATGTATGTGTGTTTTTGATTGTTTTATTTTCATACTTTGCTGTTTCAAGGTCATAGAGTACTGTTCATCTAATAAATACTCTAATTAGAAAATAGATGCTTTATTATTTCATGTCATGATTGCTAAGTGGGATAATGTTGTTTACACACCTTGTTTTCCTTCTCTAAATAAAACAACCATGGAATACATATATAATGCTTGTGTGACCCTTAGCATTACATGATGATCTTGAATTATGAAACCCCACTAATCCTCAGCATTTCTCTTGCTTAATAATATTAATTATGATACATGAATTGATGACAAATATTGGTTGCTCTCTAGTAGTTAAAATACTTTTACTAGAGAAGAGATATGCACATACTACGTGTATTTAGAAATAAGTGATAATTATTTTCTTTTGCTAACTCTGATAATACAGTGTTGTCATCAGAGAAAGAGAATTGCACACATGGAACCTTATGTAGCTTTCTATTTTTGTCATTCCCATGATCATGTCATCATGTATCATTTCATGCTATAGCATCATATCATAGTGCGTCCCTATATGTATTCACGATATTTATGCATCGCATACATTCATATAGGATCGGAGGAAGAGGCGTCCGTCGAGTACGTGATATTCGAGGAGAGGGATCCACGGGAGTTGCCACCCGAAGACGAAGGACGAGACTCTAAATTACCGTCGAATTACCCCTAACTACGGACCCTCCAACTTTCACCGAGGCAAGCCCCGGAGCATCCTAAATACCTATTCTATCTTTTTGAAATACAATTATACTTTTCTTTATATAGTACTGTTATGTGCATTAAGTTATCAGGGGTGGTTGACACCGTTGTTGCATGACATCCTTGTCCACTAAAATGAAAACCGCTTATCTTACTAGATGAAGTAGATAGATTATGCTTAGCCATGCTTAGATCATTAAGAAGTCGGATGATTTCCTGTCATTCGCATCACCTAGGATCGGTACATGTGATATCCTTAATCATGAGGTGAATGATAATTGGAGACCGGACGGGAATCGGTGTTTGGAGATGCTACAGGACATGGAGGTCTTGTATGTTTCTAGTTTTCCCGTCTGAGTCAATTAAGGACCGCACCGTACTCGGTCTAGGTGTGAGATTGAACGTTACCTTCACATAGCAGCCGAATAACTCATTTCGACTTGAAACCGATTAGCTCGTTCGAGGTAGGAATTGAATCGTTAGCATTCTTTGGGAGGAGAGTAACGGTGGAGAGGGTACTGATCCAAAACCCCGCATGACTACGGGCTCTGGGCTGAACGGGCATGACTTGTGAGGATGCGGTACCATCGGTTTTGGCGGAAAACGGTTCAATCCTAGTTTTCGAATAGAGTGAACGGTAATCCGCGTGGGTGAAGTACAAACTCATGCGGGTGTGTGATACGGGCTTACCCACCGGTGTAATCGATTCGAATCGCCGTCTCTCTCGGATCTTGAGAAACTTATACCTTGTCGCAGAGACGTAGTAAAAGAGATGGAATTCACCGTTGGTTTTGAAAGGATTATAATTGGTACCTCATCTCGTAGATGAATGCTTATATAATTCAAGTGTATGTTTTTAGAAAGGTGCAAATGTAGTTATGGATAGCATCATAATAATTTTGCCGCCAACATATAAAACTTTGGAACCTAATAATAAGCTTTTCTGCAAAGGTTGCTAGCCAACAAACCCCACCATCCATAGCCAATCACTTGTCCTTGGAGTCTTTTCCTTTATTCTCTGTCGGGTAAGTCTTGCGGAGTACAATTGAGTACTCGGGGTTTTACCCATCGTTGCAGTGTGACTTGATGTGTGAAGGATTTAGCATCGCGGGCATTAACCCCGTGAATGGCGGTTTTGATTAGGCCAACGGGCATGGCCATATTCTATAAGCTCACCTTCATGTTTGTAACCGAGGTTTGAATAAAGCTGGTGATGTCAAACAAACTTTTGGTGTGGTATTTAAAACAAGAACCACTTTTATGTAATATATTTGAACCAGTTTTTGTAATTAAATGGAACTCCATGTGTAATCATTTTCCGCTGTAAACTCTATATACTGATGTATGATGTTTCCTTAATCATGTGATCCTGATGTAAGTTGATTTACCGAGGTCCTTCGTGACACTTTCGGCGGACTCTACCGGGTTCATTCGAGAAGCGGTGTATACGTGTCAACGTTATTAACGGGGGGGCGCTTATGCTTAATCTCGGATGGATTGGTCGGTTCTGTCACACAAGGCATATGCTTAGACCAAGAATTTATTAGCTTTTGATAAAAATTATTTTCTTGCACACATACTCCTCCTAATCATCTCAAAACTTATGAGGCTATGAGCCTTTTGGCCATCTTTTAGCTTCGGTTCGGCGGACACTTGCCCGTCGTTTTTATTTCCGAACATATATATATTTTTTATTGATTTTTTTTTGTTTTTGTTTTTTTTGTTTTTTTTATGATAGCCTCATAAATTTTAATCAAAGAAGAAATACATGCACAAGACATTTAATGTAAGTGAATCTTGATCTTGAGCATATGACTATAATCTACACTAATGGTCACATTAGTTTGACAAAGCTCAACATGATAGTTTTATTTTAAGTTTTATATAAAAATTCTCCGGATGTCAAGTATCTCTCAGAACAATGTCATAGCAAACTCTATTTCCATTCTTATTCTACAACCACTTTTAGACCAAGCTGGAACTTTATGCAACCCACAAATTTAAAAGACTTCAAAACAAATATTATAGCCACTAAACCCAAATCTTAAAGAAATCAAAGTTATAGACTAGACACGGGTGAAACATAAAAACGAGCATCTATTTATCATTTCAACAATGGATGAACAAAACATTTATATCACATATAGAATGGAATTATTCTCAAGATCTAATTTCATTAAACAGTTCTGCATTTTAATATTTTAATTTCAAACCTTCAAACAGTTGGAGAATTAAGGGTAGAGTTGCACAAACCACCGTTTGAAGATGAAGGGGCTAATGGAAGTTATTCATCTTGTCCTTCACGATGCATCACTTTCGGCGTCGTCACGGCGTACATGCATGCCGAGTCCAGCCCCCGAGGCATAGTTGATGCAGGAGTTTGAGACGTCGGCGTGTTCACTTCAAAGATTTCCTTCACCGTTGGCTCCCCACATCCGCATGTACGCTTTTTCACTTTTGGTCGACGAAGATACTGATAACTTCTTTTATTATCTTGGAATCGGCCATTGTAGTCTGAAGCTTGGACTGTACGTAGCTTGATATCAATGACTCCTCTTATATGAGCTTCTCTCTGATGTTTATTCTTTCTTCCCTTTGCTCCATGAGGCTTCACTCCAATAAAGCTGTTCAATTTATCATCACTAGCTTCTACATTCATTACTGTCTATCATGGCCGATCCACCCATACTTTTACTGTAATTTGCTGGAAGTAGGAGTCGGCCTTTCTTCCTTCAAAATCTGAATTGTCTTGCTGACATTCCTGTGAAGCATTCTATTCTTAGCCAGAGCTGTCATGCCATGCAAAATTGCCGATTGGCTCTAGCATCGTGCTTCTCCTCCCATTCGGCTATCGCCCCTGCCATCCTTCAATTGCCGAATCGCCGTAGATAGCTGACCGCATGGAGAATTGTCTGTCTCCCGATTTAGCCGAATGATCACAAATAACAACCGCACAGACAGCCTTGCCGAATGCCATGTACATCCATCCTTTGCTGAATGCCTTATTAGCATCTTGCCGAATGCATGTACATGATCGGCTAATTTGTTGCTGAAGGAGTGATGTTGACTGATTCCATATTGGATTTGTTCAAGAACCTTAGGTGGACTTTGGTTCTTGAGAAACAATCAGCATGCATATGTAACCAGTACGCGGCCTCGCACACGCAGCTATTGATTCATTTGGTTATTTTGCATCAACATCCTCTGACAGTGTATTGGAAATCCGTAAGCTGAATCTTCAGGAGTATTGAAATCTACGGTGGACTTGATCAGCATGCACATGGAACTAATTTGCCGATTATATGGAACTAATTTGCCGATTAACCAACTCGCTGGACGCTAGCCATGCGTACATATACATATCTTTTTGGTAAGCCAACTTGATCCTGATGTCCGATTGGCTTCCTTCCCTTCCTGTTTCATGATTGGTAGCCTTGAAAATTGCTCGTCATAAGCTGATGCCCATCACACCAAGCATGTAAACAGGCCCCCCAGTTTGGACTATGGGCACTCACGATTATTTCCTTTTAGCCTCGTGCGATTAGATGATGCCGGTGCTAATGCAACTAGCTTCTGTTACCCATGAACACTGGTATCTTCCTTGTTATTGGCTATCTGTTACTCATTTGCGACCAGCCAATGCCAAATCATTTGCTTGAACACTTCTCAGCCTAGGTATAGATAACAATAAAATATCCCGGCTGCCAGTGTTTTGTATTCTGCCTGGCCACCACCTTTGACGGCTTAACTCCTTTACTATGGCTGTAACTACTGCTGACAATAGCTGATGGTGAGGTAAATTGGAACAATATCTCCACCTGTCAGCTATTTATAGCAACATGCAAACCCGTTGTGTGTAGCATGAGGAATGTTCATAATAACTTCTTTTCTCTAAATTGATTGTCTCCACATAAATCTTCCCGCACATCATGCCATGGTATATCTGACTACAGTATGAAAATCAGCTTTTGGAGCAAGGCATAGCCGATTCCACTCTGAGATATCTGATCTTCCATCCAAAAAGCTTCTATCTGGGAGCTCCTTCAATATGTGCTATACACTAGTAACTAAACCAATTGAATGTCTTGAGCACACGTGTATTTTCAGACAACTAATTTCCTTGAGTGATGTAGCATAGGGGTAGCAACTTTTGACCTTCTTGATTTTAGCACTTGGTGTGTCAGCCTGTTGCAAGACTGGGATGCGCTGGCAAATAAAGATCAATGTTTTCAGGGTGGTCCTGAAATTCGGCTTTAACTGATAGCCGAACTAATTAATTCATCACCGTTTGCTTCCTCTGGATAGATTTTTCATTAAACCATCTGAGACAATAATGAGACCTTTTTCTTGTGTTTAATCCGCTTTTCTTTATGCGCAACCACAAATAGGTATCATACTCATGAAGAACTGAAGATCTTTCCTGCTGCACACGATCTTCTGCTTGCATCTCGACCAACTGACTTGATGTGCTACTCTTAAGCCAATTAACTTGTTTCTTAACTTGTATACCAATTCCTAGCCGATGCAAATATGAATCGTCAGTTGGTCAAATACTATGGTGACTGAAATAACTACTATTGGCTCTTGAAGTCTACTCGATCTCCCGAACAAGCTTCATAGTTGCTGGATGTTGTGGCCTTCACGGAAACATTCACCTGACGCACAACCTCTGATTTACTTCCATATCTTTGCATGAGGCTTGGCCTAGCCGTCGTGTCATATACGTGGCGGAATCAAATATTCTTTTCCTTGCTCTCCACGTATCTTTGAGAAAATACGTACTGCACATGGATATTCATAAGAGCTCAACAGACCTTCCCAATCTAGCGCCTCTTAGGAAACCGGCCATATACACACACACATGGTATACGTAGTGTATTTTCTTCAAGAAGCTTCATGTTTCCATCCGACGTATATGTATCTTTCCCTTCATATTCATGTGTGCATCTTCTCGGAGATACATACATCGTACACCTACCAATTTGGCCTTCAGGCTTCTCGTTGTAGGACATCACCAAGTTGAGAATCGGCTTCGTTGGCTATCGACCTTGCTCTGCATATTTAATCTCGGGCCGATGGATAAAATCATATATTATTGCAAATGTCGACTAGAATTCCCATTGGCCGACGTTGCTTGCATCATGTCGTCTTTGAATAATTCCCAAAGGAACAAACAAAATAGTTGAGCTGGTCTCGGACGGCAACAACCAGACTCTTCATTATTGTTCCTTCTCGGTAGAGAACAACATATATATACTCTGGCTGTACAATGAATCATGCTTAGCCAATTTACGCTCTTGGTGCATCACGCAGTACATCCGGTGATCTTTAACGAGATGCTTCTTCAATGATTTTTCTGGTTATCTCTGCAACTTCGACCAATCAAGATAATAATAATTCTTCAAGCGGTGGGATGTAAGAGCGGCAACTTCGATCTTCCCAGTATATCATCCAAACGCCAACGTGTTGGCGCATATCACAATGAGCACCATGCAGATGGCGCGTACATCAATATTATATTGTAAACCTTAGCGTTGTGGCAATCTTAGGCAGCCTGATGCTCTCGACCAATTAACCGAATCAACCAATCGGTCCCAACAAGGAAAAACGATCAATTCGGCTATTTTCTAACCAAATGATTATATCCGATTGTTCATTTCCCAAGTACCTTTGGCAATGATGCTTTCCAAATGACCTTCTTGCACATTCTGCCAAAGGACGATTTGCACTTACTCTTGTATCACACCTTGTGTTTGATGCGTGAGCCATCATGCTGATCGCTTATGTAACACCCCTGGTGTTACGTTAACCTAAACCCACCATAAACCCACCATGTCATCATGTTATGCATTAAGCATCATGTTTATCAATTTAATGAGAATGCAATTAACATATGATCATATGCATCATTAGGTTAATCACCAAGCATTAAGTACATTAGTGCATTTCATGGTATTAGCGATCCTTGCATGATTCATACTTTGTCTTGCATGTTGATCATGTTTTGAGATGTTAATCATGCTTGATGATCATTAGTGTAGCTTGATGAGCTTGTTAATCAAATAAGATGAGTTTACATTTCTAGGGTGTTTGAGTTTCTTCATATTGTATGTGTATGTCATTGAAACTTTAATTACAATTTTACTTTTGTTATAAAAGCAACCAATTAAAATTTACCTTGATGTTTGCAAATGTTTGAATAACCCCGACTCACACCTCAAACATATTTTACAATTTAAATGATGCAAAGCAAGAACAAAAATTGGAATTGGAATTCAATTGCCAACATTTTCCATATTTGGTTAAGTGTTGAAGTTTGAATTTCGTTTTCAATTTCTCGGAGCTAACCATAATTAATTTTTCAAATAAAAGTTGCTAACCAATAGCACTATTTCAAAGTATGAACTTTGTACTTTGAAACTATGCTATTGGTTGGGTTTGAAAAGTTCCACAACATCATTAATTAATTGCCCAAAATTTGAATTTGAAATTCCTTTTCAAATCCTGAAATTCAAAAGTGTTTTTACCCCTCTCTCAAATCTCATCTCAAAATATTCAAAATTTGGGAAAACTTCCAAAATACAGATTGTGTATATTTTTGAGCTCTACAAGTTTGGTATATAAAGTTTTTCAAGTTTTTGAATAAATTTTGAAGTAATTTCAAAAGTTCTTCAAATTTAAAATTATCCCTTTTTGCATTTTAAACTCTAATTCAAAAATTATTTAGTTTCATGAAAAACTTGCTAAATGAAAGTTGTAGATCTTGAGAAATGGAACAACTTTTATTTTTGGAAATTTTTATCTTTTATGCAAAAATTAAAAGTAATTTTGAAATCCTTAAAATTAGGGATTTTGCCCTCTTTTGAAATTTGAATTGCAATTCAAAAATTATTTTGAATCTGACCAAACTTGTTTAATAAAAGTTGTAGGGCTCATTATTTTGCACCACTTCTATTTTGGAAATTTTTCAAGTTCAGTTCAAGTTTTGGAAGTAATTTGAAAACAGAAAATAGAGAAGGGACAAAGTGCTACAGTGGCCGGGGGAGGAATTCCTCCTTTTCCTCTTCGCCCATGCCGCTGGCCGCCGCCGTGGCCTCCTCTCCGGCATTCGCGCTCTACCGACCATCTGGCTACCACCGCGAAGCTGCCAGCCAGCCCGTCACCCATCGTTGCCCTATAAATGCCGAGAGCCGGCCGTCATCGTCTCTCTTTTTCTCTCAATGTCACCGCCGGCCATCCTTCAATCGACGACGCAATTCATCGTCAACCGAGCAACCCTGTCCAAATGCCTTCGCAACTACCTTCGCAACCTTGCTGCGCACCCATCAAACCCAATTGGAGCTCTTGAAATCACCAAAGCTAAGCCGGTGGCCGCCTTCTTCCTCGCGGCCGGCTGCCGAGCGCCGCCATGGCTTCCTCGCCATGATCAGGCTGTCTAGAGCATCTCGCGCCGAGTCAAACCTTGCAACAACTCCGCCCTGAGCTCGTGGTTACCATCGGCTCATCTTAGAGCTTGCTACTGCGCGGGACGCGTGGGGACGCGATCACGCCGCCGGTGCGCGCTCCGACGAGCTCTGTCTCCGCAGCGGCTAGTCACCTACGGAGCCTCTCTAACCTAAACAACACCGCTGGTTGCTTTGCCTTGCTCTATTAAAGCCTACCGGTCTGCTCGTTCGGTCTCTACCGGACTCAGTACGCCGGAACAGCGCCGCGCCGCCGCGACGCCGTGTGATCCGCAGCCGAGCCGCCATGGCCGCCGTTCTTCTCGTTCCAGTCATCGATCGACGTCGTGTTGCTGCTTGACGTGTTCGCCGTGGAGAGAGGGAGGCGTTGGTGTCGTTTGCGCCGTCGCTGCCCTCGCCGTCGGCGAGAATGTCGGCCGACCACGCCGTCGCCTACCTGTCTGATCGGAAAGAAGAAGAGGGGGAGGGAGAGTCTGACGAGCCGGGCCCGCTGTCAGTGAAAGAAAGAGGGAGAGAAGGAGAAGGCCGCCAGCGCGCGCGGGAGCCGGGCCAGGCCACCATTGGGCCGATTTGGGCCGGTCCGGGTGAGAAGCAAAAACGTTTTGCTTTTCTTTTTTTTTTTTTCTGAAATGATTTTTGTTTCCCTGATTTTCTAATTTCATAAATAAATATTCTGGGCAAATAAAAATATAACCAAAAATATATGTGTGTGATCCACATGTTGTGTAGTTTCATAGAAAAATATGTTCGCTGCATGTTTAGTACTTTTGTTATGTTTTATAATTCCATGCTTTAATTAATAAATGCCTGATGTTTGATTTTTGTAGAGTAATTTATAAATCTAAAAATCATGAAAAATTAGGATTAAGCTTTTCATGTGAAAAGTGAACTCCACTAAAATTTTGATACTGTTTTGAAGAAGTTTACTTTAATAACAAATTCTACCTTGTTTAATGACCACAAAAATGATTAATAAAATAACCTTTAGTTACTTAGTTTTCTAATTAAAATGTTGAGTGATTTGTGGTATTATTTGAAGACCCTGGATCAGTAACCCTCTCTGGTCCAAGGCATGATCATGTATGGTTTATATGTATAGTGTCGCCCACATGTTTAATAATTCATAAAATGGCTTAAGTAATTGATAAATGCTTCGCTTAGGATTGATTTCCATTTCGATATGATTTGAAGACCATGAACCATTAACCCTAATGATTCATGGCTTGACTGGGTAGTGTTACTAGTGGTTATCATTACATGTGTAGTAGTAGTAGTAAGTAAGTAATTAGTAAGTTTGATTAGCGGCTTTCAACAACTGTAAAAAATGGTTAATAACTTTAGTAGTTCTTAATCACTATTAGGATTGATTGACTTTGGGATTGAGTGATGACCCTAGGTCATTAACCCTAATGACCTTCGGCAACATATATTGCTCTCGCATCACTAGTCCGTTGTCGTCAATGCTAATTATACCTTCTTAGCATAACCATACCATGAAGGAAAGTTGTACTCAAGATAATAATAAGTTGATTTGTTTCATCCATATTGCATCATCTCGCATCACGTCACGTCATTAAGCATGCATCATTCCTTTACGTATAGTACACGTGAGAGCGATGGTTTGCGATGGTCAAGTTCGGAGAAGGTTTCCGTGGATCAAGCTCCGGAGAAGGTTCGTGTTGCTCGAGTTCGGAGAAGTTGTTTCCCGAGAAGAGGGTGCCCGTGAGGTGTTGATGCCATCTGACTTGTGTGATCCCCTGAGGATCCTGACCTTCTTTGCAACGCAGGCAAGCCCCGGATACATTAGACCCTTTCTTGAATTTTGAAAGTTCTTTATAATGTTATGTTGATATGATGCATTAGGTGTAGGAGTTGAGTGATATCCTATCTTGATGCATTTACCGTACCTTGATATACTATCCCTGAAACCTGTTTTGAGTTGAAAATATTTAGTATATGCTTAGTCTTGATGATAGCATAGGCTTTGCAAATAAAATGTTTTCAAAAGTTGATCACAATATCCCCGTTGAGGGTAATTACGAAAACCTGATGTTGCTTATTGTTTATCCTTTACTTCGATCGGGTCAAGGGTACTCAATAAGAACATGATGATGAGTAAATTGAGACGCCGGTGGAGTGACTTGCATCAGGAAGGGCTAGTGCCCTGGTGTAGTGTCGTCCACTTGTGTCGGTTAAGGACCGTTCGTTGTGGTGATCCTGTGGTCAAGATGGTTATTGGATAGTACTAGTCGCATGCTAATGGCGGTAAGCTCCCTTGTATGATCCATACGAGAACGGACACCGGGACGGAAAGTAGCATGTACCCACACTACGAGCGCACCGTCGACGGTTGTGACTGACGGCGTAGGGAGATGGTGTACTGTGCTCTCGTGGCTAGGACCCGTTCTGGTCTGGAGAAATGCAAGCGTGAGTTGATGTATGCGAGATGTTCGGTCCTGCATACATCGTGTGGCTAGGAAGCCCCAGCTGGGTACATAAAGCGATTCAAATCGTCGGTGCTCCACGATATGGGAGACTTGACCAAGCGTCAGCATCGTAGTAATGATGAAAGATGATGAGGTTGGAAAGTTTTGGAAATCGAGATCTTGCTTGACAAGTGATTGCTCTAGACTAGGATAACCTAGATGGATAGCTTAATGCTTAATAAAAATATCAGATAAGAATGAATAGTAAGGATCAACATTAGTCGCTTTTCCGCAAAGGTGTCCTTGATTATTGCTAAAGCCTTACCTTGATTCCTATCAACCAAAGATTCCTGAGTCTTCTCCCCTTTTTTACGTCGGGTAAGTCTTGCGGAGTACTTTTGTACTCGGGGTTTGTTTGACCCCTCGTTGCGGTGTTGACTAGTGTTGCTGACTTTGGTCATACCGATGGGCTTGGCATGATCGAATATCTTCCGTCTCGCAAAGTTCTTTTCTCGCTTCCATAAACCCGGTTAAGTTTTGTTTAATCAAACTCGATCAAGTGTTGTAATCTTCTTTTATAAATCTTCCGCTACTACGTTATGTTTGTATAAATGGTTGTAATACTTGCAAGTTCTTTGCAAGAAGTGGATCCCGGAGGATCGTGGTGTCATCGGGGTTTCACCCGACGTAACTTTTCAAGTTATGTGGTACACAAGTATGGCTGACAGAGGTCTTAGGGACAATGTCAGGTGCTTGTGGGCCATATAATTTAGAAGGTTCTGCCACAGCTTAGAAGGTCATCGGCCAATTATAGAAAAATATTGTGTATGTCTTGTCTTGGTCGAACCTTGTTGGTGAAACATAAGTTGAAAGGCACTTCATTGTGATCTGGAAAATAATGAGTGAGAGGATCTGACTTCCGATCAAAACGATCATAGTCCCACCGAGCGTGCCAAAAAGTGTGTTGACACAAATCGTGACGCACTGTGCCGCACACACAGCAAGCCGAAAAGCGTGGCTTCAATCGGGTGCCCGGACGGTTTGAAAATCCGGAAGCGTGCCAGTCAATTTGACCTGAAAACTGACAAGGGATAAAGATTGTTAAATACAAAATTGGAACATGTCGGGTGAGACCGCATAGCCTCCGTATATACGGCCCCTCGGCCACTTTTACGACGACATACAGCTATAAGAGCTGTCTGCCAATCATGCACGTGATCCATTCGGTTAATATGAAGATAAAACACGTAAAGCATTGATTGCCGATCACACGTGCATGAGAAGACATGTTTGAACAAGTGAAAGTTGATTACAAGTTGAAGCATAACCAAGCTCGGCAAACTAGCCGACTCGGGGTCCATGAAGAAGGAACATACAAGTTAGTACGAGCAAACCTAATAAAAACTTGTATCCGCCGCACAACACCCAGCTCTATTAAGATTTAAACGCACTTGACATGTAAGAACCCGCAACATGTAACAACCTAGATTGATCTAATTCGACTGTATAAGCATATGATCTATCTATCACGATGACATGAGAATAAGAACGTTTAAGAACAAATAGATCTATAAAATAAAGAGCCGGAACCAACCAATCTAGATTGGGCAAAAGAGTGTTACAAATAAAATAAAACATGCAACACGTGATAACTTAACGAATCTATCAGATCTTGCCAAATCTAATAGAGCCGATAACTATCTTGCTTCGCTAAGCTATCAAGCGGACGCCTGCCGCACGGCTATCTAGTCGAGATAAACAAAGCATAAGCAAAGACTTCTTGATCGTCAAGCAGACGCCTGCCGCACGGCCATCCAGTCGAGACAAACAAGACTACTTGCATCAATATCTAAATCCACCGCATGATACTAGACATGATAGCAAGGTTGCCGGTACTTACGGAGGTCGACGGATCGATGGCTCCTCTCGAAGAACTCGACGACACGACAAAGGACTCGAAAACTTGGCACGGGGCCGGTTGTATTGATTTGATTGTGAATAGATTGATTACAATGGCCAAGGCTTATATTTATACCCGTGGGCTTGACCGACCTACAAGACTTGCCTAAGAAAATATCTAGACAAAAGATAAGATACAAGGACTCGTATTCCCTTTCTAGAATCCTTCCTAATAAAACTTCCTTGGCCGACACGTCCTCTTCTGTTGCTCTCGCAGCCGGCCTTGATTTGGCAAGGGTCTCGTACATAGATATATATCATCTGAATTAAATAATACTCCTTATAATCCTTGATGAAGCTCCTTTGTTTGATACGTATCAGTCTTGCAGGCTAATATAATATCCCCATCCGATCGGATATCTTCCAGAATCTTGCACGAGCACAACTTTCCTTCTCTTCTTGCATGCCGACCCTGGATGTATATGTGTATACGCACCTCCATAATAGTCCTTGTCTCACGTGATGGGCCTCACACGTACATAACTGAATATGCAAATCTGGTGCCCATGTATATATGTATATCTCCTTTGCTTAGTTTGCTTAGCAGCCACGTGATAACTTTAATAGGCCATACACATGTATAGCCGAACATGCAATCAGCTCCCCTTTCATTCGGCAACAGAGATGACCATTCGGCAATAGAGATAACGACTGTCGATTTAGCCGATTGCTGATTCCTTGCTAATGAAGCCCCTTCGACCGACGCGTCTTCTCTGGCCTGGTCCAACCGTCAAAGCTCTTCGTGTAGGCACATCATGCTAGGTATGTGCACAAGTACGATACTCGACAGTCACGTACATGCATGCCTCCTTGCCGAATAGAATACTGTTCTTCATTTGGTTCTTCATTCGGTAATAGAGACTGATCGACTCAACTCTGGTATACGACAGCCGATGATAACCACATGCTTGGAGAAGTGCACATGATCTGACTAGCTCAGTTTAATAACATATATTCCATCCAGCTCTTTCTCCATCGCTTTAAAGCTCCACGCCAGGCTTTTAGCCGATCCTGCCCCCTTTAGGATTTTGCTGATCAGTCAACTTACCGAATGATCTTACCGAATACTCCTTCTGGACTGATACGTCAGCTTTACCGAATGCTCTTTTCACTTCTTCAAGTCTGTCATCTTATTTGCACGCGATTTTGGGCCGAATCTCCGTTTACCAAAATCTGGTGTTAACAGAGTTTAAAGACCCAAATAACATACTTTCTGAGTTTAGGACTGGGATGACACACCACTATAAGTTCGAGGACCGGCCATAAACTTTACTCTATAATATATATGATATGTTTTAGTATAAATTTTTGTTATTTTGCTATAACTTTAGATATATCTTTTTCTCTAATTAATTCATAGCTATAGTTTCTATGGTCTAATCATGGTGAAATTTTTATGGTGGGATAATTATTATACCATTTAACTGTAGTAAAAAAAATTTATACCCATTGGATCATGTATAAATTAGTTACAATTTTTTTAGATTTATGCGTGTTAAATCTAAATAACAAGATGGCTAGGGTGATTGAGAAATAATTAGGGATTTCTGGTGTAACATTATGTTCTAGCTTTTAGTGCCGTAGAAATCCTTACTATTTTTTTTAGCGATTTAAAAAAAACCCATCCATTTACTACTTCTTTTTGAACTATTAGAAATGCTCTAAAACCACTAACGTACCTGCTCTAGTTGGGTGGGATTTCTTTTGTGGAAATTTGTGGAGAGCAACTTTCAAAAATAAATAAATTTGGGGAGGACACGGAATGGATAGCTGAGACATGGGTTTAGGCAAGCATATAGGTACACCCCCACCCTCCCAACAGTTGACCTTAGCTTGTAGTCATATTATGAAGAAAATATGTATACGAAAAATTATAGCTTCCGATGAGATCCACGGGTCATTATACGTGGCAGAAAAATAGGCTCATCTCTGAAGAAACGTCTCTCTCGTAACCACGAAACCATTATAGATGCCTCAGAAGTTCCAAACGATTGTCTCGTATCCTTCTCAAGTAATGACACAAGGGTTGATGCACATCGCACTTGTTTCGTTAATTAATTTTCAGAAGTAGTACAAGCGGATAACTGATAGCAGGAAAATTTAAGTGCAGGAACCAGCTAGGTAGCAGAGCTGTTAACTCTGAAACTAACTAATCAAGCTAATCCTGTGGCAGAAGTAGTGTTAAAGCAGCAGCACTGGTTCAGTTTCTTGCCCTTCCCGCAGTCTACGACAGTGTTGGCGTAGCCCTTGGACTTGCACTTGGCACGACATGCTTTGATAGTGCACGCCGGCAGATGCTGACACGCTGCACAAATTTTGTGAAATTAAACGCTCGATGATATATATGATCGTGTCCAGATCTAAAAGACCTAGAAACATAATAAGATCAAGCGCATATATAGTACG
Source organism: Chrysopogon serrulatus (assembly GCA_015844335.1). Classification (NCBI taxonomy): domain Eukaryota; kingdom Viridiplantae; phylum Streptophyta; class Magnoliopsida; order Poales; family Poaceae; genus Chrysopogon; species Chrysopogon serrulatus. Next base: position 77,546 of record JADLZL010002249.1, on the reverse strand, counting down.
CACCGCCATTTATTGCTTGGGCACAGGGGGCTGTGAAGACCATGACCATGGCCAGGATTTTTTATATATTTTAATCCTTTTTTAATTTATATTCCAAAAATAACCGCACCCAAAAAATATTTGCACGACATAGCCCTTTTGGTCGCTCCACGTCCGTGGCGTGACCAAACAACGTTGTCGCGCCACATGCATTGGCGCGGCAAGATACGGCACTTTGGACCCCGTTTTCGACGTGGAAAAGCTTGTCGCGCCACATGCATTGGCGCGACCGTACTGTCTTGTCGCGCCAGCGGAACGGCGCGACAAGACTGAATTTTTAAAAAATCATAACTCTTCAATACTATGTTGGATGGAGATGATTTTTATATGAAAATTGTAGCTCTCGATGAGATCTACAACTTTCTAGTTTTGAGTTTTTTCATTTGAAGCCGTTAAGATGCTCAAAAAAATTATATAAAAGTTTCAGCACCAAAATAATCGCGTATTAGTGCTTGATTTTCAAAAAATCATAACTCTTCAATACTATGTCGATGGAGATGATTTTTATATGAAAATTGTAGCTCTCGACGAGATCTACAATTTTATTGTTTTGAGTTTTTCATTTGAAACTGTTAAGATGCTCAAAAAAAATTATATAAAGTTTCAGCACCAAAATAATCGCGTATTAGCGCTTGTCGCGTCATACAAATAATATCTTGTGCTGGGCGATCAACGTGTCGACGTGCACCGGAGGGCTCGATGCCGGCCTCCACCGCTGCTGCTCGCCGCCCAGGGTGAGGATCTCGTAGGACTACTTGTGCTCGGTCGGCGCCCGCCATGCCGGACGCCGTGGGGCGGCGTAGACGCAGAGGATCTTGTGCTCCCCTGTCGTGGGGGCGTGCCCGAACACGCACGCCGACGACGCCTCGTTGCCGCTCGCACACGCTGGGATGCCGGTGACATCGCCCGTGGCCGGTCGAGCACGCCGGCGGCGTCGTGCCGCCTGCGTCCGACGAGGCGAGGGAGGCCGCCCGGTCACGCCCGAAGTGGCCGTTGCCTTGCCTGTCCAGCCGCGCGACCGTCGCGCCCGGCGCCACGCCTACGAGCTTGAGGTCGACGTGGGAGATCTTGGAATTGGCGGTGGCGTAGACGGCGGGCGACGAAGAGCCGGGTTCGCCTTGTTGCTTGGCCGCCCCACGGTGCGCAGGCAGCCGAGGAGCTGCGTAGGCGGGTGTAGCTGCCCGCCGTCGTCGGCATCCGTGGGGGGAGGACGGTGCCGACAGCCCTGTTGCTGGGCGGTGCCGCTTAGCAGATATGCCATCGAGTTGAAGCCGAGTTAATACTCAAGAAAATAATATAAGTTTTCAACACGAATATGCTATATTATTTCCCCGAGCTTTTTAACGACCTCAAATATAAAAACTCAAAACTATAAAGTAGTAGGTCTCATTGAAAGCTACAATTTTTGTATAAAAAGTATTTTCATTTAAATCCATACAAAAAGATATTATTTGTATGACGCGACAAGCGCTAATACGCGATTATTTTGGTGCTGAAATTTTATATAATTTTTTTGAGCATCTTAACGGCTTCAAATGAAAAAACTCAAAACAAGAAAGTTGTAGATCTCGTCGAGAGCTACAATTTTTCATATAAAAATCATCTCCGTCCAATGTAGTATCGAACAGTTATGATTTTTTGAAAATCAAGCGCTAATACGCGATTATTTTGGTACTGAAACTTTATATAATTTTTTTGAGCTTCTTAACCGCTTCAAATGAAAAAACTCAAAACTAGAAAGTTGTAGATCTCATCGAGAGCTACAATTTTCATATAAAAATCATCTCCATCCGACGTAGTATTAAAGAGTTATGATTTTTAAAAATTCAGTCTTGTCGCGCCCGTTCGGCGGCGCGACAAGACACTCGCCGCGCCAATGCATGTGGCGCGACAAGCTTTTCCACGTCGGAAACGGGCGTCCGGTGCCGTATCTTGCCGCGCCAATGCATGTGGCGCGACAACGTTGTTTGGTCGCGCCACGGACGTTGGCGCCGACCAAAAGGGCTATGTCGTGCAAATATTTTTTTGGGTGCGGTTATTTTTGGAATATTAATTAAAAAGGATTAAAATATATAAAAAATCCCCATAGCCATGACCACGATGGCAGCAGCCAAGAACATAACCCTAGTGTCAGTACGCCTGAGAAGCGCCATGATGAGATGCTGAGATATGTAGAGTGGTTTTCAAGACCTTGCTGTGTGTTTTGATGTGTGCGGTTGAAATGCCATGCTCTGTGCCCATGCTTTTATAGAGGCAGATGGGCTAAGAAAATATGGCAGAGAACTAATTGCTGCTTGCTCTTTTTCATATCAGTTTAAGTATATACCAGACTACAAACCTCATATTTAGAACTGAATTACCAATTTTTAATGACTGTAATTAAGTCTGGTTATGTTAAAACTTATCTTTAGCCGATAATTTATTTGCTGCTTTGTATCAGGACTTCCTCATCTGGCGATTGGTTTTTTTCTAGACATCATCTTTTATAGGAGATTTTTCATCTTTGTGGTTGCTATATACGTAATAAATAAATTCATTCATGCTTTGATAAAAAAAAAATTTAGAATATATGGAGGTTTGATATGCTGTGTCTTAGCTGGGCTGTTAAGCACCAAGGGAGGCCCGCATTGTGGGGAGTCCATACAACAAATTGATTGTTGGAATTCCTCCGTTTTTGTTTGCAGGAAAGGAAATGCAGCCGAAGAGTGGGTAGCCCGTTCGATAAGTTATTAGGGCCTCGATGGGCCGGGGCAGGCTGGTGCTGCTGAACACGTGTGTTTGCTGCATGCAGTGCAGCAGATTGTTGGGCCAGGCTAGCGCGGTGCAAAAAAAAAGGCCGTGAGCCTGCACTCCGATTTGCCAAAATTTAGCTGGGCTATTTATATTTATTATTCGACACCAATTAATAATCAATCCATGCGCTTGGACATTCCGGTGCGGCAATCCATCGTCGGCGGGCCGTGCCGGCCGTAGGTCCGATCGAGGTGTAACCAGTACGGGCTCGTCGTCGTCGCTTGCAAATGCAACCGTCGGCGCGGGCAGGCGAGGTGAGCCGGCACTAGCGAGCAGAGAGAGGACTGGAGGCGCTGCAGCGCGTGTCCCCCACTCCCAGGGCCCAGGCCCCAGCTAGCTGATCCCTCTGATTCCCTTCCCCTCCCGGCGGGGACCTCGCTCCGGCCGGCCGGCCGGGCTCCGGCGCCGTCGTCGTCGCGTAGCAGCAGCCAGCAGGCTAGCACGAGCAGTCTACTGCTGTAGTGGTAGGCTGCTGCAGCGAGCAGTAGATGTGGTCGGGCGCGTGCATGCATCATCGATCGATCGTTCAGTGCATGCATGCATGCATGCGTGATGCGTCGTGCTCGTGCCGGCCTGACACTGTTCACGTGCCACCCACGTACGCCGTAGTACGCGCGCATGAACGAACACACACACGCACCCACCCACGTGCTGCTCCGCTGGCGCCGCACGAGGTAGAGGTAGAGGTAGCCCCCTGGCTCCTGGCCTGCGCGCCCCTTGACCAGCGCAGCAGGCCACTGCAGAGCACTGCTTGCCGGCTCCTACCGCGCGCTAGTACTAGTACCAGCAGCGGCTGCAGTAATTACACTAGTAGTGCTATATACTGTACCATGCATGGTGGGGCCGGGTGTAGAGCCAGCTCGATCATCGTCATCATCGTCACGGCCGGCGGCCATGGGAGACGTACGTCGTCGACGGATACAGACAGACTGGAGCGAGGCGGCCGGCGGCCGGCCGCCGCGCACCATGCATGCTGCAGCCTGCCGCCAGCGCGCGCGCACGATGGAGCTCAGCTCGGACGACGAACGGCCGGCGGTGAATGGGGAATGTGATGCGATTTGTCGCCACGCGCGAGTGGGTCTGGCCCATCCATCCAGCATCCATCACCACTTCCGATCCACACGGTCCAGGGCAGGAAGCCACCGTCCTACAGTACGTATTTCCTTCCGTATACCAGCAGAGCAGAGAAATGCATCCGTGAGCACACAGCCTGGAACACATACTACTCCATGTGTTCCCTCTGTCCATAAAAAAAAGAAGAATTATAGGACTTTTAAAAAATAGTGTTTGCACTCATTTTCTTTTTCTTTCTTTCTTTCTTTAAACTAGGAGGTGATTCAAGCAGCGACAGAATAGTAGTACCGACTCAACTAGTAAGCCCCAAGTACGTGCATGCCAGTGATGCCACCCCACGATCATCAATGAACTGCTCCCTCAGTCGTCGCGATCGTCGTTCAAAAAAATGGTGTTGCCTGATTTTACTGAAAGACAATATCAACACCTACTAGTCAACAGATTGGATGCAGCCGAGTGTTGTATCTACTATGAACGAAAGGGGGATTTTCAGCAACGGCGGCAGCTCCTATACACAATAATGAATGCAGAAACTACTAGCTATAGATAGAGTTTTTTTTTCTCGAATACGCAAAAAAGATTTGCGCATCATTGTATTTAAGAAAGGAGTTTGGTACAAAGTTCAATCGGTGCGCTTGGGGATTACATGTTGTCAAAGAAGCTCTCTCCCCTAAGCGCCAAGCCTAAAAGCTATTACTCACGAAATAAACAACGTAGGTTGGCCGCCCCCTGCCTCGAGGCATGAGCCCCGCGTCCCCTCCCCGGGCGGGTCGGCGAAGAGCACCCTCATGGCCTCGGCGTGCGATTCGGAGAGCTTGTCAACGAAGATCTTTGTCGTATGCCTTCTTCGCCCGGCGTGTTGATTTTGTCCGCGCCCTCCAAAAGCCCATGCGCTTCATGGCGAGGTATTCCCAGCGCTTGGGCGGCTGGTACCCTCGGCGGGGGCTGCTCGGCAATTCTCCGGCTCCTTTTCGGCAGCGACTTGTGGCGTTGCACGGGTTGGCGGCGGCGATGAGAGGCGAGGCGTTCTTGCGCGAGGATCTTGTGCCGGAATTTCCTCGAGGCGAAGACGGTGGAGGTCCTCTCGAGCCGCCGAGCCACTCCCATTGGAGGCATCTCAGGGAGGCTGTTCTTTGCGCCAGCGGGCGCACCCCATGAGCTGCGGCGTCCGTGGCTCGGGCTGTCCCATTCGCTATGTCTGCGCCGCAGGGGGCTGCAACGGCGTCTAGGGGGGGATCCGGCAAGGGCGGTGTCGGTTTGGGCATCACCCTCTCCTGCGCGGCCCGCAGCGGCGGGCGGCGGCGGGGGAGATTCCCCGATGCTTGCTCGAACCCGGTGGGGGGGTGATCGTCCGTGTCCCAGGTGTCGGGCTGCCGTCGTGGCTCGCCGGGGCGTCCTCCCGATCTGGCCAAATGGCGGGCCAGGCGCTCGGCGGCTTGCCAGCGATCGGCCCACAGGCGTGTTCGGCGTGCTCGCCCGGTGTCGGAACCCGGCCGTGTCGACGGTTCGGATCGCGGGGGGTGCCAAGCTTCTGCCGGTGACCCGGCCTGCAAGTCGCTGCAAGTCTTGTGCTCTTTTCCCATCAAGAACGACGAGGATTTTGGTGGCTCGGCTTGGCATGGGCCGGGCGGGCGCTGCCCGGAGGGGCGGGCGTCGATGGCGCGGTTGCGCCCGGGAGGGTGGCCGAGGCGGTGTTCGGCTCCGGCCCCGGGCCGCTTGGCACCTTGGGCCGCCCGACCTGCGCCTAGGGATGGGCCCCCTTTGGCGGCCCACTGCCCTCGGGCGGGCGGGCGCCCTCCCCGGCGTCACGGTGGCGCAAAGCCCAAATTAAGGACTTTGGCGGCGGCGCTCGCTGGAGGTGAGGCTGCCAGAAGGGGCAGGAGCTAGCTGGCCTCGGCTGGATCTGGCGCCCACCGCCTGTGGTCGCTGCCTTTAGGTGGGAGCTGCATGGCCGCCGGGCTGGTGTCGGCCGGAGACTACCTCGACGTAGGTGCGTCCCCGGCCCGCGGCCGACAAGCAGCCTCGCCAAGCTACGCCGGAGGCCGCGCTGCTGCCTTCCGGCATCCCCGCGTGCAGGTGAAGCTGTGCAGCTGGGCCCCATGCCAAAGTGGCGGATGACGACTACGCCCGGCTGCAGTGTCGGCGGCCGCGGCAATGGCCGCGCGGACGCCCTCGAGCGGGATGTCGGAGGAGCCGCCGCGTCTCGACAAACACGGAGAACCCCAGGCTCGTCTCCACGCTGACGATGCCGGGCTTCCCACTTTCTCCACTGGCATCCAGCAGTGTGTCCGGCGAGAGCGCGGTAGCGAGGGCATCGCCCCTGGGCGCCACGGGTTCCCTCGGGCCACCCCGTGCCGACGAGCAAAGCGGCCACCGGCCCGCCCAGCCAAGCATCACAGGGCGAGCGCGGCGCTTGCGGTCCCTCGCGAAGTGGAAGCCTTTGCAGTTGAAGCAGCGTGGGGCCTCCCGCGGGTGGCGACACGGGGTGGGCGGTGGAGAGGCAGTTGTGGCAGCGGTCTGCACGCCTCCGCGGGATCGTCCGGTCCTCCACCTCGGTTTGGCGCTGCCCCCCGCCCCCGCGCAGCCGCTGGCAAGGCGGGAAGACGACCTCGCCACCGTCCCATGTCCGGGGCTGAGGCGCAGTTTGGGCCCAGGCACTGTGCACCGGCACCGAACTGGGGCCACCTGTTCCGGCAGCAAGCGGCCGGGCGGCACTGCCACTGGCTTCCTCCTCCGTGGCGGCGTGGGCGGCGGCGTGGTCTCCCCCAGCCTCCGGCGCGGGGCTGGGGGGGCCCACGGCGGCGTCACCCCGGTGACACCGGTCGCCAAGCCTCCCGCCACCTCGCCTGCAACGAGAGTCCGCCAGCCCTGGTGGCCGAAGTTCTGGCGTTGGCGCCGAGCGAAGCTGCCAGCGACACCGCCTCGACGGCAGGTGCTCTTCCGGCCGAGGTGAGGTCGCCGCCGCCGGGCTCCAGCAACCGAGAAGCGCCTGTCCTCCCACCTTGCGCCTTGACCGGCCGGATGATGCGGGGAAGAAGGGGCGGCTTCCATGAGAGGCCTCGCCGCTGCCACCGCAGCCGGGGTCGACGGCGAAGCCGCAGCCGTCATGAAGGGCGCACGAGGTGCCCGACGGGGATTCCAAGGCCGTTGAGCGGCGGGCGCGAGGTGGGGGGGCGGACCGAAGCTCGCCGCAGGCCAGGGCCGGGCGGGTGTGGGCGCTGCAAATCGCCGAAAGGTGGCGGCGGCGGTGCGTAGACTCGCTGGAGAGGCGACGGCATCCACGCCTCCAGCGGCAGTACGCTTAGCGATTTGGGCGGGAGCGGGCGCAAGAAGAGCGCTGCGGCGGCGCCTACGCCTCGGCGGGCGGCAGAGCCGCCGGCGCCTGCAGCCGAGCGCCGGGCGCAGGTGGCCGCAGTAAAGAAGCGTCCGCCTCGCGCCGGGCGTTGCCGCGAGGGCGCGATTTGCGGCAGCGAGGCGTCGACCGCGGCAGCCCGACCTCGCTCCTCCATCCACCGCGACTCGGCCGGAGCGTCGGCCCCCGGGAGAGCTGGGGCGTGCAGGAGGCATGCTGGGCGCCGTAGCCGCCCAGCGAGCCGAGGCCGCACCCCGAGCAAGGTCCGGGGCGCCACTGCAGAGCGACTGCGGCAACCGGCCCCGTCGCCGGAGGCGGAGTCGAGCGCGGGAGGAAGGGGCGATTGCGAGGGGCTCGCTCGGCGCAGTAACGGCCACGGACCCGTCCCGCCGAGGGCCCGTCCCGCTGAGGCCCGGGAGGCAGCTGCCGGCGTGGGCGTCCCCTCGGCTTGCGCGGTAAAGATGAGCCGCCCCTGCACCGGGGAGCCCGCGAGTGGCCGAGGGGCGGCTTCCTCGGCGGCCCGGCTGCCGCCGCCGGATCGGATCTGGCGGGTTGGAGGCCGGGGGCAGGGCGGGGGGCCCCTCCAGGCTCGACGGCGGCTCGCTGAGACGGTGAAGCAGCCGACGCCGCCAGCCAGGGCGTGGGGAGAAGGGGCTGGGGGCAAAGGAGGCGGGGGAGGGGGAGGAGGAGGTGGGGGGGGGGGCGCCGGGCCCGGGGGCGGGCGGCGGCCCGGTGGCGGGGTGGCGGGGGTCGTCGCGCGCTAGGTTTGGGGAGCGTGGGTTTGTCACCGTAGACATTATTAGCTATAGATAGAGTTTGTAGCTATTTCGATTACTCATTGTAATAGGGAAATTAATTCGGTAGCTCATAAGCTAGCAAGGCAACCTTTAGTAGAGGAAAGTTCCTATTTATGGATAGATGATCCCCCCATCTATATTCTTCAATTGCTTGTAAACGACGCAACATCATTAGCGATTCAATAAAGTTTGCCGAAAGTTCCAAGAAAAAACACCTACTGTATGGTTTTTACAAATGTATTATATATAAAAAAAGATTGCTACTCATTTTTTATATCATAAATAATTTTGTACACTTTCGTAAAAATTTTGGTTAAATAATTGTAGATGGTTCCTGTTCACCACTTTAGCTATGACTACATTATTTTCATGCAAAACAAGGAGTACTGGAGGCATGTCCTGCAGGGCTTTTGCCCTTCACTGCCAATAGTAGGATTGGTGGTTAAAGTATCAGGTACGTGGGTTCCCTCGTTGAAACCTTCAAAAACAATCTACTACATTGAAAGAGAAAAAAGAACCCAGTAGTGTAGTTTGTTGGGGATGCTCTTAGACGGACACATGCATGCATGGCTCCTTGTCATTTGTCACAATATGGCGCACGGAGCAGATTCTCTGTATGCACGTGTGCGCGCCTTAAGCGTGTAGTTGTGTGAGATAGCTTGGTTAATTAGAGGCAGGTTGATCCATACTATCCATCCATCCATGCATATCTTTAGTGTTTACTGCTGCTACTCACTTGGTAGTCAAAGCTCTCTCCGGCCCATGGCGTGCGGATACGGTTTAAATTTTAATTAGAGGAAGACCCAAAGAAAGAGTTGACTGTTGACAAGTCTCTTCGACCTCGAAACTACTAGCAAGTCTCTTCGACCTCGAAACTACTAGTGTTATGGTTATTTAAAGAAAGATTCTCGGGCCTTGTTTAGTTTCATGTGAGTTTTTTTTGGACGGTTCTCGAAGCACTTCGTTTTTATTTGGTAAATATTGTCCAATCGTGGCCCAACTAGGTTCAAAAGATTCGTCTCGTGATTTACAACAAAACTATGTAATTATTTATTTTTTTTATTTATATTTAATACTCTTTATATGCGGCAACAAATTTGTGAGAGGAGAGAGATTGTAAAGTCCTCAGAGCACTTCGTTTGTTTGTGGTAAATATTGTCCAATCGTGGCCCAACTAGGCTCAAAAGATTCGTCTCGTGATTTACAACAAAACTATGTAATTAGTTATTTTTTTATTTATATTTAATACTCTTTACATGCGGATACAAATTGATGTGATGGAGAGAGAGTGAAAAAACTTGGAAGTTGGAGGGTAATCTAAACAATCTAGCAGTGCAAGCTACTGGCTACATTCAGCTTCCACCAACCATTTTCTTTTCTGGTACACGGTTGCAACTATTTGGCAGAATATATAACTTTGTTTGCTTTCCGCGAGAGAATAACTTGTGTGTACTTTGACAAAACTTGCATCGGCAGATTATTTATTTTATATAATAACTTCCATGCTCATCCATCCATCAGTGATCAGCAGTCTATTGCTTGCTTCTTGCTGTGCAATGCATGCATTCACACACTACTCGATTGCTGGGCCAGGCGATTCCCTCCATCTCGCTTGTTGTCAGGCACACACAGCAGACAGCATCCAGCTTGTGACACAAGGCCACGGCGAAACATCATCATCATCATTATTACATACTATATACAGTTGCAGATCCATCCCCTAATCACCTCGATTTGTTTGTTTAGTTGCTACTGATTGTTAATATATGTGTTAATGATAATATATCGATCCCACAGCTATGAGCTATAGCTGCGCCGCAGCAGAGTCGCCACTGCTGATGGATATTAACTAACATAATCCCGGGCGTTTTGGCTCCATCTCCCCGGCGACCGGCAGCCGCACGGCAGCATCATTGCGGCGCCATCCATGATCCATGGATGGATGGATATAACATGCCTGGCCGGGGTGACGTAGATCGATCGAGTAGAGGGATTATTAAGGAAGAAGCTAGCCCTGTAATAATGTGTCTTGCTGGTTAGGAAAATTAATTATATATATTCTGATGAAGAAAAGCAGTTAGATAGATAGATTGTGAGGAAAGCTGAGGAGGATTCAGAAAAAAAAATTGTAGCTGTTTGGCACCCTAATTAAGTACATTCTACCAAAACAAAAACTAATATCTTTCTCGGTTACATGTGTGGGGCGCAACTGCAGTAGTACAATAATATAATAGTAGTGGGTGAATACTATAACCCGATACTAGCTATAATAATGATCAATCAGGATTTGAGTGGTATGTATTGGATCATGGCATCTAGAGTTAGGACCCGGTCGGCTGTTCGTTTCGGCTAAAAATTGTAGGGGCGCCGCGGGGGGGTGGGGGTGGGTGGGGGGGGGGGTGAGTTTAGAGCTAGTTGTATCAATTTTTTTAATCACTGAATAGTGCAAGAAAAAGGAGACTAATCACATAGTTCACGATGTATCCCTCTCTCACACAGCATGATGTTCTGCTCTGTTTGTTGCCGTTTCTCTCTCATCCATATTTATCACCCATTTTTTGACAACTTGCACGACATGTATTTCATCAACAAGGTCCATACTTATCAGCTCAGAGCCAATAATAGCTTACTATATATATGATGAATTGCAGACACCCTAAACCTCACAATCCGTTGCGCAAACAAGCCGGGCCTATTCAGAGCAAGTATAAAGTACTCCTACCACAAGGAAAGCAAAGCAAAAGGCAAAGCTAGTCCGACAAAACACAATGGCATTACGGAAACGTGCTAATTAGTGCCCGCATGAAACCTAACTAATCCCAAGCGATTTAGTTTAAGAAGATCTGATTAGTCTAGAAAGCAGTTTAATAATTTTCCGTCGATCTAGTACAGTATTGTTGGCGGTTGGCACCGGTTCGTTGCTCCATGTTTATGCCATAGCTACTATTACTGTAGTAGCTAGGATGAATGAATGTGCTACGCCACCTAAATATTCGCCCTCCCTTTTCTTTCTTTTTCTCCAGCCGGGACCATGCGTCGTACGTGCGCTTTCTTTTTTTTTGTTTTTCATTCACGCTTACTTTACGCTTATTGTAGGAGTAGGGTAGCTAGAGTGGTCTAGACGGCACGTTTGCGTTATCCCTTTGTTGCCGCATGTAATCCTGCTATCCCACTTTTGGGTACAACGACTCCATCATCGTTTGCCTCTGATTTTTTTGCCTAAATAAAAGAAAAGAATTCTTCTTTCTTCTAATTCATCTTTAAGACAAGTCTATACATAATGAAAATTAGCGACATGTTTATCTCCGGATCTATACGAAACGAATAGGAAATTCAGTCGAATATATTTGTATACAAAATGAAGTGCTTCCACCGGCACACACACACGCACACATATGGTTCGATGGGCCTGGTGAGAGCGAGTACTCGGGGGTAGACTTTTCTGTGGACCCGGCCCATGACGGTTTGCCGGGGCAGAGGGAGGTGGGGCCAGCACCATTGTCCATTGGCGTTACACCAACCTGCTGTCCGAAACCATAATGATTATTCTGATTAGCATCAGCAGCTGCTAATCGATGCTCTGATGACGGTGACTGACGGATGGATGGACGATGGAGGACAAGCCTGTCGACGTGCTTTTGTTCGTGTGCTCTGCTTTTGAACGGCAGCAGGCAGAGGCATCGGCAAATGAGGCTCTCGCCGGCCGTGTTTGTTTTTCATGATATGTGAAAAGCAACTAATTAAAGCTTATTTTGTAGAACAAGGAAGAAAGAAAGAAAGAAAGAAAGAAAAGGAACTAATTAAAGCTTGTTTTGTAGAACTTGTAGTAAAAAGCAACTAATTAAAGCTTGTTTTGTAGAACAGGAAAGAAATAAAGAAAGAAAGAAAGAAAAGGAAGACGAATGGCAGAGAGACTGCTACGGACATGTTCTTAGAGAGACTGCTACGGACATGTTCTTTATTTCCCAGTTGCTGCACGGCTAGGCGTCGGACGGACGGACGGGCTATTTGTTTAGGGCAAATACGACGCACGATGCCTAACACGTATATAAGTGTACCTAAAAAGGAAGAATGTTGGTGTGTCATTAAGCGCATTCACAAAAGTTAGCTACCATGGTACGGATTTAAGTTGGTGCTTAGAGAACTTTTAGAAACATTTTGTTGTATAGTATAGCACCACAGAGGCTTCTTCACTAAGCACGTCTATTATACATTGTCTCATATATATAGCATGTCAAAAATATAACAGACATGACACGCAAGGGTATATATAGGTGTAGCCACCCCACGACTTGCTTTGGACAAGGTGAAGGAATAATCAACTTCCTTTGCATCAACAGGGAAATGGTGTCTGGTTGTGTGTTACTTTCATTGTAGTCTACATCCCTGTCCATCCAACAAAACCAAGTGGAAATGAAGCTCGATTATCTTTGTCTATTTCCTTTTTCGTCTCTTGACACGTCTATGTCTACCTAGTAGTAAACATGTCAAGGAAGGACATAATTGCTAGGGTTTGGATGGATGTTAGTCAGTTTGTATATATTAATAATAGTGTAGATTTGTCGATATGGAAAACCAAAGATGAGTTTTTTAGAGGCGACAATGGACCTGCCTCTACTTGATCGTTTCTATTACGAGCAAAAAACAAAAATAGACAATAGTACCGTCTTCTCTATAACTAAGGTTCTTACTTTCTAGAAGCAGGTATATTAAGAGCACCAAGTCTGCAGGCTCATTGACAAATGACACAACAGGTCTGCGATAGCCGAAAAAAGAAGATAGATTAGGAATTGGAGGGAAAAATGGATGGGAGGGAGAAAAGTGGGAAAGGTGTGAGAGAGAAGGGCAATGGCTGAGCTAATTAGGTGTATTTTTTAGTGCCCGAGCCTTTTTATAGGTACGGAATGGGGTCATTTACATTTGCGTGTGATTGAGATCCCAGATAATTTGTGAAGGTTGTATAATAAGGTTGACGACTTTAAAAGGCACTTCTTCTAAAGTTTTTTTTTTCTAAAGTCCTTTTTTAGTATAAACTTTTCTCTACGAAATATTTTCTAACGAGAATTTCCTTATATTATGATAGTGATAGTATTTATTAATACTTAAAACACTAAAATAAGTCCTAGTGTAATGTCTCATTACTCCTACGCGGAGCTCCTCCAGATATGGCACGCCATGACGCCACCGGGCACCGTCCACCGTGCTGGCGTGCCATGCGGCGCAGCTGGTCGTACTCCGCCACTCCGGTCTCCGGCGTTGTCGCCCATCGTTATGCTGACGGCCAGACTCGCAGGTGAAACCGAAGAATCAGCCGGCCGGCACCTTCAACAAAAACTGTTGGTCTAACGACCCGCTCCCTGCCCTGCCCCGCAGGTGACGCGTGCGCGCGGCGTTCGTACTACGTGCCCATACGTGCGCACACGCCGCATGCCTGTCCTGTCCGTCTGATCATTCATTTCATCCGCGTCGCCGACGATCTGATCAGATCTACAGTGATCTCTTGCCGTGTTTCCACCGATGATTCGATGGGTGGATGGATGGTAAGTACACAGGCATGTGTCATGTCATGTGTGTACCTTCACTTGTTGGTCAGGGCCAGCAGGGGTCCATCCATTAGTACTAGTACTAGTAGGTGGTTGTTCATCGTAGTTTCATCTTGGAGTTCCAATTCATCACAGACACGCGAGGGTGGTAGGTTGGACAATGTGACGAGCTCCCCAGTCCCCACGGCCATGTGCTCCGTCAGTTTCCAATTCTTAAAAATATCTTGAGTTAAATTTTATATTTAACAAAATTTAGTATCACAGAGAAACTATTTTATAAGCTTTTGTTACGGTATAATAAGTAGCCATTCATTCGTTTCGATTAGATGGTTACGATCATCTATACCTCTTAGGTGGTAATATATTTATTGATTTTTTTTATTTTACAAGAAAAGCTAAATAAGGAATATTTTAGATATAAAAATATCTTGTCTATGTTTGATTGATGCGTGTGTAATTTGATAGATATCCCGATCTCCTCGTCATGCACAATCTTACATATGTGTCCAGTGGCAAGGAGTATTTTATACTTTTTTAGGTTTTATTTTAATATTATAAACTTTTTTTGTGAATACGTTGAAACTTAAAAAAGTTTAACTAAAACAAACGTAAATGTGATTTATTCAGGAACGGAACGGGTACACAAATATATATTTGTGTATATATATAATCAGTTGAGTTAGCTTCGCTCGTTAATCTTTCTTCTTAATTAAAACGGATCTTAACTAATTCACCTGTTCCATCGTTTATCCGCGTTGAGTCTAATTATCTGGGTGCATGCATGCACCGGTGCAGTACCTAGCTGCTGGTTGATGACATGGATCGTCGGTAAGTCGAGACACTGCTCTGCAACAGGCACTGAACCGCCGGCCGTTGAACCCCAAGGCGGTGGCGGTGGCACCAAAGTTTGAACACAGGAATGGGACCTTCCATTTGCATGAATGGTTCGTTCCCTTACTGTCTCAGCAATTTGTATATAGGCACGCACGTCCTTTTTAGTCGTATTTTATATTTTTGAACCCATACTTAGTAAACTAATAATGAGTCTGTTCGGCTGGTTAATAAGTTGAGAACAATTAATTTTTTAAAAGAAATAAAAAACACCGTTAGAACAGCTGATAAATTGAAGCGGACATAGCTCGATGGTCATCAATACTACTTCATTGTTCTTATTGGATGGCAGTACTATCATATATATCATCTCTCTTTTCACCGTGAACTGCAGTAAAATGCTAGCTCATACATGCATACAAACTTGCCCCTATAAATAAACACACCCTACTCCATTACGATCACTTCTGAATTACTAAACAACAGATTATGAGATGCACGAGTCACCACGTGTGCATTAATATTGATGGACACGGTCTTCTACCACAGTAAGAATAGCATTGTTAAGTACTCGCATAAATTAGTCTATAAAAATAAGAGCAAGCAGCTCAGCGTCCGGGTAGTTAAGTTACACCACAGAAATCTAAACCTCAGTTCTTTCATGTCATTCGCAAAAAAAAAAAAAAAAAAAATTTTTTCTGTATCTAGTTTCTGGCTCCGCTCCTGGTCCAAATCCTAAAAGTTCTTGTAGTATCAGTCTTCCGTTACGCCATTGAGCGCGGTCGGTTCGTAATTTTTCACCAAAGATGAAACAACGGTTTGAACGTTTTTGAACAAGTGGCAATCAAAGTAGCAGTGGTAATAATTTGGAAATGGACAAAAACCTTGCCACTTTGGAGACTCATCAGATTGTACTAGCCACGGCCCCACCACATCACCAGGCCACCACCACCAATGCAGGAGTAGGAGTATCTCTCCTCCTGCAGCACGCACGCGGCCGGCCGGCCCGCGTCTCGTCGTACGTACTAGTAGTACGTGCACATGCTATGGCTGCCTTTGGCTTCTTTCTTTCCTGATGTGAGCATGCATGAGGCTGAGCCCGGCCGGGCCGTGGTTGTCGGCCACATGGCTTGCCCTGCCCACCCATCTCACCACCCAACTCCATCTCCGCCGATGCGCCTCAGCAGCCGCGCGTCCTTCTCTCTTATATATAGACCCCACACCACCTCCCTCTTCTTCCTCATCCGGTTCTCCCCCATTTCATTATTTTCTCTCTAGCTCTTTCTACCATTTCTCTCCTTCTCCTCTAGTCTCTAGAGAAAAAAAAGGGAATCAAAGAAGCTAGGCAGGCAGCCGCACGCGCACGCACGCGCGTAGGTTCTCCAGGCCGGCCATGGGATTCCCGTCGGTGTGCTACTGCGTGATCCTGCCGCAGCCGCTGATCCTAGTGCTGCAGCTGCTGGACTTCCTGCGGCACGCCGTCCTGCTCTGCCTCTCGTCGCTCGGCCTCGCGGCGCCGCCGGCCGCCGACGACCACCCGGCCTACGCGGCGGCCCCGTTGGCGCCGGCGGACTTGTGGGCGCTGCAGCCGTCGTCGTCGTCGCTGCTGCTGCAGGCGGCGGCCGGGGCGGCAGCGCCCCCCACGCCGGCCGCCATCAAGGCCCGCCTCCCCGCCGTCCAGTACGCCGACCTCCTCAGGTCCCGCCTCCCCACGTCGCCGGCGCCGGCAGCCCCGGCCGTCTGCGCCGTGTGCCTGGGCGCGCTCGAGGCGCGGCACCGCGTCCGCGAGCTCGGCAACTGCGCGCACGCCTTCCACAAGGCCTGCATCGACAAGTGGGTCGACAAGGGCCAGGCCACCTGCCCGCTCTGCCGCGCCCTCCTCCTCCCCCCCCGACGCCGGCGACAGCCTCAGCGTCGGCGAGCTCACCTCCTCGCCCTTCTCCTTCTGAATCACCCCCATCATCGTCTGCACATCAGCAGCCGCGCATCCTTCCAAACCAAACCCAACCCAACCCAGCACCGTGCGTGCGTGCCTAAAGGACAAGATTCTCTTAAATACCACGCATCATCATCGAACGGAGGAGCGCACGGACGGCGACGCCGCCGCCGCCGCCGGCGGCGAGCTGCCCTCCGGCCGTCGGTGGGACACGCTCACACGCAACGCGCAGACGGGGCCGGCCGGCAGCCGTCTGCCAACGGAGCGAGCACACATGGACGGCGGTGGGTGGAGGAGGACGACGCAGGCAGAGCCAAACTGCCAACCAGACCGGCGGGGAGGGGAGTCCATCCGTCACGCACCACTAGTGTCAGTGTGTGTGTGTGTTGGCACTACCAGCAGTCAGTCAAGCCGAGAGAGAGAGAGTCCCACGACAACACATGTGTGCGTGTACGTGCAACCCATAATAAACAGCGCGCAAATGCTACGCGCACCAAGCAAGGTTCCTCGTCGATGCGTCTCCGAGATACTCCTTTCTTTCTAAAATAAGTGCATATCTCGTTAAATTCAACTAAAAATACAGAAATGAATCAATCAATATTTATTTATTTCTTTATAATTTATTTAAAAACATATTTTATGCTCAATCTAACGAAACTTAGTATACATAATAAATATTAGTAATTTATATATATATATATATATATATATATATAGTTAAACTTTACAAGATTTTACTTATCAGGGGATGAGATGTGCATTTATTTCGGGACGAAGGGAGTATTATATCTTCTCCATCTGCAGCCTCCTCGCTTTTAAATCCAAGTGGTCAAATTAGTGTGAACTAACCTAACTATCTCGTGGCCACGTATAGTGTTAATGATGATTGACGGTGTCGATACAGGGCGTAGACGGCTACTCACCAAAGACGGCTCCCGTCGGGACAAGAGCAAGAAGGACGGATCCAAGTGGAATACGGATCATCCTAGTTAGGCGAATAGAAAGTAACCTCCTCGTAATCGAGCAGAACACTTCCTATGAATCCGACTAGGATTAGAAACCATAGCTCCTCGGCTCTTTTCCTCTTATAAAAAGGAGCGAGCACCCTCTTTTTGTAACAGACGAACAATACACAATCATACATCAATCCAACGCAAAAGGCCAAGACCGACCGAGTAGAGCTTTTACTCGGCGATGAGGGCTCAAACCATATAAACCGTGTGTCTCTTGCGTGAAACCGCCGAGTTCTAGTCGTTTCGCCGAGATCCGAATCAAGCGCTACGGGAACCCGTGGCGGGCTATCGATGGTCAAACACCGACGGTGGCGCGCCCGGTAGGGGCTTTTCGGCGAAATCAACGTCAAAGGCTCGACGGACCTACGCATGATGATTTTTCCGAGCGGGATCAACCTTCGTTTTTTTCGGGTCCGCTTGCGAAGACAACGAACAAAAATTCTTCATAGTCGACTACTTCAAGAACCCGAGCCAAGATACGAAATTTTTTTCAAGACTCAAGCTCACAAAGGAAGCTGAAAACCCAAATATACAAGACAAGCCGAGTTCTTTTCACTACGGTTTCAACAACTCGGCACGAATATATCAAAATATCACTCAGAAGGCAATGGAATCTTACGACCTCAACCGATGGAACATCTTCAAACAAGATAAGTGCTCTACCTTCCTTCCTTTTCAATACGGTAAACCTCTAAAAGGAGAAGAACTCGACCATCCACCCAATACACACGAAGAAGTGTTCATGATAAGGCAACCTCTAGTACCACCGGTCCAACCCGACTACGGATCTTGAAGAATCGGAAAGGCGATATTCCAAAGAAATTCCGTCACAAGAGAAGGAGAGACCGGCCGAAAAGCGGCAAGAGAAAGAAGAAACAAGAAAGAGGAAGAAGGAACCGAGTTCATGAACGTAGAAAGCATGGCGTAAATATGAAGAAGAGCTAGCCGAGTACAATCAAAAAAGAGTTGAGAAAGAAGCCGAGGAAAGACGAATGCGCAAAAGGACAAGACTTGATCCTATCAACAAGATACAAGAGTTAATTAATGAAATTGGCGCCATACAACGACCAAGTGAAGAACAAGCCGGGCTTAGAAATCTACTCGGAGATACCGCGCAAAAGGATACAAGACGGCCGAGTACCTCCCCGACACATACCATCCGAGCAGACAAGTCAAAGAACTCGGAGGATTTCCGCTTTTGAAAGATTATCAACTCCAAATTATGGAAGAAGAGCTCAACCTCATCACGATTGGGCCAGAAAAAACGAGGGGAAAATAGGGGAAGATCTCCGACACCACCCGAAGTCCCCCCTGGATTATTTCGAGATACGACGGCCAAAGGTGCGGTCGACTACGGACGAGAAAAAAAGTACAAAGCAGATTTCCTTGCTTCGCGAAAGACTACTCACATCAAACTACCTCACAAATTCAAACCATCCAATCATTCAAAATATGATGGCAAGACTGAGCCAATGCAATGGCTTAGAATTTATTCTCAATCTATAGAACTAGCCGGAGGCGATGACGACATAAAAGCCTTATTTTTCCCAATGGCTGCGGAAACATTACCAATCCGGTGGTTCGATAAGTTACGACCCGGATCTATCAAAGCATGGGGCGACCTCCAAAAAGCCTTTTGTGAGAATTTTGCGGGGATCTTGATCCACCCAATAACGCAAGCCGAGTTGAAAGATTTAAAGCAAAATCCGGGAGAAAGCCTCGAGAGACTTCTATAGAAGATTTGGAGAACTTCGAGCACAAGTACACGACATTACCGAGAGAGAAGTAATAGAAGCATTTTCATACGGCTTAAAAGTAAGATGGATGTTTCACGACTTTTTTGCAAGGAAAACCCTCGGACAAACGAGGAGTTCAAAAGAACAGATTGAAAAAATAATTACAGCGAAAGAAAAGACAAGAGAAAGGTTTCCGGACAACGAAAACAACTCGAAAAGGAGAAACAACACGGACGGAAGAAACAACTCGAGCGATCAAAACAACATAAGATGGAACAACCAAAACAACTCGGGATATCAAGACAACTCGAGATACCGGGGACAACTCAAGATATCAAGACAACTCAAGAAGATGGAACATTCAAGACAACGAACAAGAATTCCACAACAAAAAAGAGATATTCCGACAACATGGTGGCATCCACCGAAAAGAAAGAATTCTACCCTAAGAAGATTTGAAGATCCGGAAAATATGAAATGCATCTATCATCCAACAGAATTCACCCTATGGGAGAATGTCGTATTTTTCAAGAAAAAAATATATGAAAAGGACAAACAAGACAAAGAAGAAAACAAAGAGAAGAAAGAAGAAGACAACACAGCCGATAACGGTTTTCAAAATCCAAGAGCTATAGTATCAGTAATATTCTCGGGAGTACCCGGTTCTAGAAGCAAACAAGAAGACAAGCTTGCTTGGCGAACAATCATGGCAGCGAGCCAAAGAACACCCCAGATATTTAAATTGGTCACAATATCCAATTCAGTTCTCACGGGAAGACCAATGGACAAGTGTTGGGAACGCGGGGGCTATATCCATTAGTACTCGGACCAACGATTGCCGCCATAACAATAACCAAAGTACTCATCGATGGGGGGCAGGACTCAACATCATATTTGCGGACACCACGAAGAAGATAGGACCGAGAATTCTCAAAAATGATCACACCTACAAGCGTACCTTTCTATGGGATAGTACCCGGAGACCGGCTATGCCTCTCGGACAGATTACACTTCCAAAGAACATTTGGAACTCCCACAAATTACAGGGACAGAGCTCATCAAATTTGAAGTTGCAGATTTTGAATCATCATATCATGCGATATTAGGAAGACCAAAGACTAGCAAAATTCTTGGCTATACCACACTATCCATATCTACTACTCAAGATGCCGGGACCACCGCGGACTCTCTCTCGAGAGGAGACCTAAAAAGAGCATCACGAATACGATGTACAAGCAATACAAATATCCTCAAAAGTACAAGGTGAAATCAACTCGGCGATGAGAAATAAAACGGAGAAGAACTAGAGATACCCGGCCAAAAACAAAGTACACTCACCACAATTGAGAGAGGGCACCAAAAAAAGATTGATCTAGGGACGGGTGATCCATCAAAGGCGCCACAATCGGCGCACACACCTATCAAATAAGAACTCGCGCTCACCAACTTCTTACGGGACAACAAGGATATATTTGCACGGAAACTAGCGAGATATGCCCGAGTTCCAAGGGAGTTGGTGAGCACAAAATTGAAGTCAACAAATGAGCAAGACCGATCAAACAAAGACTACGACATTTTTCACCGGACAAAAAGGAAGCAATAAAAAAGAAATAGCCCGACTACTAGCGGCGGGGTTCATTAAAGAAATCTTACACCCAGGTTTGGTAAATCCTGTTCTAGTACACAAAAAGAACACGATGAATGGCGTATGTGTGTCGACTACCTGAGACCTCAACAAACATTGTCCAAAGGACCCTTTCGGATTACCAAGAATTGATCGGATAGTGGATTCAACAGCGGGATCAGCCCTATTATCCTTTCTAGATTGCTACTCGGGATATCACCGGTTGCACTAAAAAAGAAGAAGACCAAAGCAAGACTTCTTTCATTACACCTTGCGGCGCCTATTGTTACAAAACAATGTCTTTTGGACTCAAAAATGCGGGGAGCAACATATCAAAAGAGCAATCCAGACTTGTTTGGGAGATCAAATTGGAAAGAACGCGGAAGCATATGTGGATAACGTAGTCGTCAAAACAAAGAACCCGATTCTCGATTGAAGATGTACAACAAACTTTCAACAATCTCAAAAGATAGAAGTGGAAACTCAACCCCAACAAATGTGTATTTGGCGTATCATCGGGACAACTACTCGGATTTCTAGTCGACCAAAGAGGAATTGAAGCAAGCACAAAACAAATCAAGGCAATAACCGACATGGGCCCACCAAATAGATATCAAGGATCTATAGAAACTAACGGGTTGCATGGCGGCACTCAACGATTCATCTCGGACTAGGGGAAAAAGGCTTACCTTTTTTCAAATTACTAAAGAAAATGACAAATTTACAGAACGAAGAAGCACAAGAAGCCTTCGACAAGCTAAAAGCATACATCAGCACATCTCGATATTAGTACCACCAAAAAAAAGACGAAGACCTCATGCTCTACATTCTTTGCAACTACTTGATTGGTTAGCACGCGGCTATTGTGGTCGAAAGAGAAGAACAAGGACACATCTACAAAGTACAAAGGCCGAGTATACTACATAAGTGAAGTACTCACAAGTATCAAAAGTGAGATATCCTCACGTGTAAAAACTACTCTACGCAATACTTATAACTTCAAGGAAGCTCGGGCATTATTTTGAAGATCACAAAGTAGTCGCCGTAACAGATTTTCCACTCGGAGACATCCTAAGAAACCGAGACTCAACAGGACGAATTTCAAAATGGGCGGTTGAACTCGGAGCACTCAAGATAAATTTACACCAAAAAAGGCAATCAAATCTCAAGCATTGTCCGACTTCATTGCGGAATGGACCGAAATACAACAACCTACTCTAGACGCGTCATCCTAGACCATTGGAAAATGTACTTGATGGATCTCTAAAACTAGGAGGGGGGGGCGGGGAGTACTACTTATCGCACCCGATGGAAAACAACTTCCGATATGTTCTATAAATTTTATGGCAAAGCTACCAACAATGAAGCGATCACGAAGCACTCATCCACGGCCTATAAGTCGCAACATCACTTGGAATCCAAAGATTACTAGTCTCACGAAGATTCAGCGGTAGTAGTCAACCAAGTCAATAAAGAATGGGATTGCACCAAGAAAAACATGGATGCCTATTGCTTGAAAATCGAAAAGCTTGAGAAGAATTTTCAAGGTCTAGAAATACATCATATATTACGAGACTCAAATGTTGCGGTGACGTGTTAGCCAAACTAGGCTCGAATAGGGCAAAAGTACCCGCTGGAGTTTTTATAAAAAAATTAAACAAACCATCTATCAAGTCGGGGAAAAAAAAGAAGACGAGAAGAAGAAGACGAGAACAAGAGCAAATTCTAATGATCGGCCTGCACAACTCAATATGGATGCAAGTATTCATAGATTACATCAAGAAAAAGAAGTTACCTAGAAATAAAAGCGAGAAGCAACTTCGGGTAATCGGAAAGAAGCAAAAACTACGTCTTAGTAGGAGATAATCTTTACAAAAGAGCAGCATCATCGGGCGTTTTATTGAAATACATATCAACAACGGAGGGGAAAGAAATATTACTAGAAATGCACTCGGGGTGCTTGCGGGAATCATGCATCTTCAAGGACACTAGTCGGAAAAGGTTTTCGATCGAGGATTCTATTGGCCAACAGCATTAAAAGACGCCGAAGAACTAGTCAAATCTGCAAAAAACTGTCAAATGTTTGCAAGACAAGCACACGTTCGACTCACAATCTAATATGCATCCCACCAAAGATGGCGTTCTCATCTTTGGGGGCTTGATCAAGCCGGACCACTTAAGAAATCCAAAGGAGGGTTCGAATACATCTTCGTGGCCATCGACAAGTTCACCAAGTGGATAGAATACAAGCCATTAGTAAAATACAGCTCAGCCAAAGCACAAGAGTTCATCCAAGAAATTATGCACGATTTGGGATGCCAAACAGGGATAATTACAGACCTAGGATCACCATTCACGACTAATGAATTCAAAAGTTTGGGCTCAAGACTACGGATTCAGCATTGACTATGCATCGGTGGCTCATCCTCAAGCAAATGGTCAAGTAGAAAGAGCCAACGGACTCATTTTGGCGAGGATTAAAACCAAGACTATATGAAGACCTCAAAGATTACGGAGCAAAATGGATAGATGAACTACCCAAAGTAGTCAGGGGGATTAAGAACTCAAATAAGCGAGCAAGCTGGTTACTCGCCTTTCTTCCTAGTATACGGATCGGAAGCCGTACTACCCGGCCGACTTGATCCGGACATCCCCAAAAATTGAGCAATACAATGAAGGGGAAGCAGAAGAAACCAGGAGACTAGAAATAGACAGCTTAGAAGAAATAAGAGTAAATGCAACACTACAATCGAAGCAAAATATATGCAAGGACTAAGAAGATATTACGACAAAAGCGTTCAACCAAGAACCGTACAAGCCGACGATCTAGTCCTCGGGAAAATACAAAAACCGATGGAAGACACAAACTACTCAAATTTCATGGGAAGGTCCCTTCATAGTAACAAAAGTAACAGGACCCGGGGATCCTACGAACCGATGATCAAGACGGAGCCCCAATAAAAATTCATGGCACATCTCTCAATTACGACGATTTTACGCCTAAATAACAAAGACATGTACTACTTCTTCCAACAAAGATTCATTATCCAAAAGAAAGATTACAGTATCCCAGCTTCTTTCCAGAACTAGATCCCGACTTCTAGAATACGGAACTCGAATAAAGACCTACGGTCCAAAAAAGCACTCAACCTCCCGGACAAACCCCGATGAGAGCAAAAAACGCTCGACCCTCCCGGGCAAACCCCGATGAGAGCAAAAAACGCTCGACCCTCCCGGGCAAACCCCGATGAGAGCAAAAGCGCTCGACCCCCCGGGCGAACCCCGATGAGAGCAAAAAATGCTCGACCCCCCGAGTTGTTTTCACAACACCGATGAGAGTACGGCTAAAGAAGTCAACACTCGCCCTATCCTAGCTCCTTTTCAGGACTAGATGAGAGCCAAGAGAGAGCTTGACCTGTCCCGACTTCTAGATAAAAGGAACTCGGATGAGGGCCTACGGTCTGAATTATTCGTTGAAGTGCAAAATGGCTACAACTAGCCTGAGCCCAACTATTCTGGATTGTTTTCACAACACCGATGAGAGTACGGCTAAAAGAAGTCAACACTCGCCCTATCCTAGCTCCTTTTCAGGACTAGATGAGAGCCAAGAGAGAGCTCGACCTATCCCGACTTCTAGAGAAAAAGAACTCGGATGAGGGCCTACGGTCCGAACTAATCATTGAAGACGGCTACAACATTAACTTTTCTTAGATGGATTCACAACACCAAAAAGAATACGACAGACAGCAAAATATTCAAAGGTCAGCAACAAGATATTTGACCAAGATTCAAGAAAGAAAATTCCTTTTAATCAGGGAAGGCATCAAAGTTTCATTACAACAAAGAAGTTCACTACTGATGATCATCACCATCATCAGCACTTACTGGCGTAATCTCTACAAGATCAGTAAACTCCTGAGCTAAGGGCAGGACACAAGCGACTTCGGACTCCGCGAGTGCTTGTTCATCCTCGGGAGTATGGGTCCCATCCATCACTCTATCAAGAGGAAAGTTGGGATCAACCACTCGGATGCGAGCCAAAACACCACGAACGCCAAGCAACACTTTGCATCCTTGGCAAAATTGATGGTCCGCTCGGTCGGTCGAAAAGGAACTGAACCCGTGTCGGACCCGGCATCTTCGGGCCTCCTCGGCATAGTGGCAAGCCCTTGCCTGAGCTCGGCAAGGCTGACCACATCATCCGAAAGCCTTGAGACGAGCGGACAAGTCTTCAATTGATGCCTTAGCACGCAAAAGATCTCGATCGCCACCACGCCTAATTAGCCGAGCCCAAAGCTAAAGTTTCTTCAAATCTTCCTTTACCTTCTACGAGTCATTGCGAAAGGTTTTTTACTTCAAGCTTCAAAGCTTCAGTCTCTTCCGAGTACTTTTTTCTTCAAAGCTGCAAAAGGAAGCGAAAGAAGTCGAGAAAAAAGCAAAGGATGCAATTATACGCAACAAAAACATTCACAAATACCTTGAAGATCTCGAGAAGCCTTCTTCTCAGATTCAACGGCAGCAACCACTTGAGCTCTCAAGGCAATCTCTCGAGGATTGACGCCCTTGACGCCTCCTCATCAAGCGCCCCGCCGCAGAGAAGCCAACTCATCCAACAACTTCTTTTGAGACTCGAGACGAGCCAAAAAAGAGGTCGAATCACCGACATACTCCGCACATAAAAAAAAAAAGAAGGATAAGAAAAAAGATAAGACAGAAAAATAAAGCAAATAAGTCATCCTACCTGGAATTGTTCAAGAAAAGACTTGAATCCAGCCTCAAGCTTCTTAAGGCGAGAACTCGGATTAAAGTCTTCTTCCAGATCCTGCATCAACTTCAAATCACGGACAGAATTCCAAGGAGGGTAAAAAGGAGACAAAGGAGGAGAACACCCAACCCTAGGATGAGGAGAAGTTAGGGGTTGGGCAAATGGCAACTTGTCCGCTCCTGAAGAAGTCGCCACAACCGCTTGAGCAGCCAGTAGTGAAGAAGTCTCAGCAGCAGAAGAAGAAGTCGCCATAAGGGTAGACTCCACAAGCGGGATTGGGGTCGGGCAAAGGCACCCCCACCCACCACACCAACACTCTCCGTCTTCTCGAGTCGGGAAGCCGGAGCGAAGAAATAGCAGCCAGATAACCTACAAAAACCAAAAAAGTCAAAGACAAATAATGCAAGAAAATAAAAAAGAAGTCGAAAAAGAAAAAAACTTACTTAGGAGGACGACGGAAAGCAATACGAGGTCGAGGTGGTCGAGGAGGCATGACCTGCTCCCGCATCCACCAACAACCCTAAGACGAAGGAGCAGGACCCGGCAAGGGTCCCAAAACTGAGGTTGAGAAGAAGTCGGCCAGGGGGGCTACAGGGGGCCGAGTCAAAGTTAAAAGAGCAAAGAAGTATACACACCAAAACCAAGAAGACAACACTCACCGGCGAAGAAGGGGAGAGTTGTCAACATCCTCAGCCTCATCTTCAAAAAGAAGAACTGATCCACTGTCGGCCCCTAATTTTTAGGGTCCACTTTGTGCATCATATGTCGATCCCCTAGATCGATGGCGACACGCACAATTAAACAAGATTGATATCAAGAAGCATACTTTTATTGCTACTGAGAAAACATGATACATTGTTCGGGTTTACATAGCTTGGGCCACTGGCCTTATAACATATGTCAGAGTTCTAAGACAGCGGTTCTATATTACCGTGGCTTTCCTACAGGCAACTCGGAGTGCGGACAAAACCCTAGCTATTCCTATATCACAAACATCGTAGTCCTAAGCGTAGTCCTAACGTAGCTTCTTCATGTAGCCATGCGGCTTCATCTTCATGTATCCTTCGGTGTCCTATCCTCGCATAGCTCCAGTAGTCCATCCTGGTGTAGGCTCTCGATCGGCTTCATCCTCGGATATACTCCTGCAGCGTCCTGCCTAAAAACATAGGAAGAAGGGGGTTGAGTACATATGTACTCAGCAAGCCCTAACTTTTAGTGGTAAAGGTAGTAGTTATAATTATAGGTTGGGCCCTGGTAGGGTATTCACCATCCTTTCCAGTTCCCGAATTAAGTTATGGTTACCAAATCATTAATACGTCGTACCAGATTATCCATTGTTGTTGTAGTCTAATCATAGCGTCTCATCCCGGCATCTGCCCATTCCAAGGACGTGGCTATTCGAATAGATTCAAGTAAACTCTGCAGAGGTTGTACACTTTTCCCCACACGGTAGTTGCGATTCCTTCCACGGCCAATGGTTAGAAAAGAACTACCGAGATCTCGTACCCGATAGTATGCATTCCTTAGGGTTCCATACATTTCCACTACGGCGCTCAGGGGTTGGGAAGAGTTAGACGAGGAAGATCACTCAGCATCCTACGCCTAACCTGGACATGGAAGCTCACTCGCAACCCATGCCCTCACACACCTTGTGGAAGCTCACTCAGCATCCACACTTAAATTTATATAGATATATGTATATAGCTAGCGAATGTGCACCCAACAATTTTACGTGGAAGATCACTTAGCGTCCACGCCCAACCGCACCATGGAAGATCACTTAGCATCCTACGCCCGTCTCTGCTCTACCGTTTGCCTACACCGGCCCCTAAGTGGAAATATACTTCAACCTAACGGGGTGTGAGATCAAGCCTACCCATATAGACGTGTGGCTGTATGCGAAATGTCACACAGGGGATGAATAAGAGACTACGAACCGGTCCTTAGGGGTGACTAAAACAGGTATCTCCGACAGGATATCCTTCGCAGTAATATCCGCCAAGTAATCTACACCTAGATTACCCCTACCCGTTCCAAGTCATAGCATATAGAATCACTTCATCAGATTATTTTATTATCACATTTTCACATTAGCTCATTATCACTTATTGTATTATCTCATCTTAAATGTTCATATGATCAAAGGGTCGTTATATAGGTAGGTTAGAAGGATGGTAGAAGGGTGGAAATTAGGACTTGCCTCCTCTCGCTGACGAGTATATCCAAGGGTCTTGATTCCTTCGCTTCTGTCTCCAGTGTCCTGGTGTAGCGGTACTTCGTCTTGGTGTAGCGGCACTTCGTCTTGGTGTAGTAGTAATCCTTCAGAGTCTTGACATCACCATGCTTCAGGGATCCATCGGGTCCTTGTACGTCTTCTAGTCTACGCGATCTATTGCTTGACAAACAAGAGAGCAACACCAAACAATGCATACACAACAAGCATAACTAAGCAAGCACGATCAACCAAAACAAGGAGGGGGATCCTAACGGGGTCGGTTGTAGGTGATGGATGAGTTTATTCTAATTCTATCATTACTATGTGAACTTAAAATAAGACGTAGATAAAGATTATCTACCCAACAAGATGGCTCCTACGGGCTAGGTTAGTGTGGTGTGGTTATCTGTAGAAAACCAGACCATATTATTACCCTTCACTATTATGTGAACCTGAAAAGAGAAAGCTTGACCAAGTTATCATAGACAGCTTGGCCTACTTCTATAGGTCCACTAGGGTTTGGCGGGTTAGCTAGTTGGGTTTACGTGGAGATAGGGTCTAGGTGGTTAGGTACGGGCATACATACTTATATACTCGTACGTAGGGTTTAGGCTAGCTATAGATAGGTGGTGGTTGAGGTTAATGGCATGTATGCGTACGCATACACGCCGAGGGTTAGGTTAGTGACGCATGGGCACATGCATATGTATGCGCCAAGGGGTTAGGTCGGGATGAAGGGGTGGAGGGTAAGGTTAGCCATACCTAGGTATATGCCCGAGTATGTATATATATATATATATATATATATATATATATATATATATATATATATAATTATATATACCGGACTTACCATGTATGCGTGTACATATATATGGGGTTAGCTACTATTACGGCGAAAGGTTTTCACTAGGGTTAACTAGGGTGGTGGTACGGAGTTAGCCATGCATCGGCATAATCCCGAACGTATATACTTTTCATATACACATACGAGATACGTCTATGCATGTAGAGAGGAGGTGCGTGTGGGTGTATCTACCGTTTGTATATTATTGAAGTATGCGGGTCTACGTCTATATCCTATCGCGTATATATTTGTGTGGGTGCAAATATATATTACATGTTGCTTTTATCCATATATTTATATACTATGTATGACGTATATATTTATAGGGATGTATGCGGCTATGGGCGTCCGTTACTACGGCTAGCATTTATATTAATTAAAATGAGTTAGTACTAATTATAAAAGAAAGAGAAACAAACAATTATTACTAGAATTTAAATGGGCACCAAAATTAGGAAGGATTATGTGGATAGGTAGGACATGATTTTAGGAGAATTTTGGTGGTGGAATTTCTAGAATTGGAATTAGAATGTGGAAGATATGAATTTCCAAAGTTTAATTATGGAAAGAAATATTGGAATATACTTTGGAATTATTTCTAAAAATTAGGGTAATGGAAACGAGATGGAAATTATAGGGTAGGATCTTGGGGGTACCTAGTTTGTTTAGGATTTTTCTGGGAATTTTCTGGATAAGGGAAAATGGGTTTTCGCTCCTTCGTGTACATTTCTCGGGTGCACGTAGCATTTATTTTTCCGCTGACGCGCGGGTCAAGGCTGGTGGCTCTTTGCTGCTGTACTGTACCATGCGCCTGCTCCTTCACTACTGTGGTCCGGCTGCTCCTGGTTCATGTGAATTGTGAACCATGTCCATGCAAAGAGGAGGGGGATGGACTGGGCGTGGGTCCCGCTAGGGGAGGTGCCTCCTCATTGGTCACGGCAACGTGAGTGGACGATGTCGTCACCTGCCTGCTCCTACTCGTTTCCCCTGTCCGGTACAGAAGAGAGGGAGGGAAGGAGATGGAAAGAGAAAAGAAGGGAGGGAGAAAATGGAGGAAGCGGCGGCGGTGCTTGGAGAGCAGAGCAGCGGCGACCTCCTACTCCGGCAAGGTGTGGAGCAGGGGGCTGTGGCTGCTGCTTCGTCCCAGCAGAGGCAGTTGGCAAGGGGATAGAGATGGATGGAGGGGAGCAGAGAGGGAGCAGGGGGAATGCCGGGGCGTGGCGGTCGTTCTCCGGCGCCTTCGAAAGCTCGACGCCCGGCGGTGTTGGGTTCGGTGAACTCCGGCGTGGCGGGCAGGAGCAGGGATCCGGTGGTGTTGCGCCCGGCATCGCGGGGCGCGTTCCCGGTGGTGGCGAGCACGGGCAGGGCGACGGCGGCAAAGCAGGCGGCGGCCCCGGCCGCTCTCGGCAAGGAAAGCGAGGGGGATGAGGAAGAGAGGAAGAGAAAAGGGAGGGAGACATCGCAAGCGAGGCGGGGAGGAGCTCGGCCTCGAGCTTTGCTTGCCGGCCATGGAGGCTTGCTGGCTATGTATAGCCGTGCTATGGCGGTAACGCACGCAGTTCGTGGTGAATGAAGAGGGCGGTTCGCGGAGATATTTTAGGGCAGCCATGGCTTAGGTACTAGCCGACGATGCACCGAGGCGGTTCGGCACAGTAGGCATGCACCGTATGCGGTATTCCCGTCGCTGGACGAAGGTAGAAGACGATGGTGACAATCGGGCCCCACTTGTAAGCGAGAGGAGAAGGAAAAGGGAAGGGGCTGCACTGTGCTGTGCTGGGCTGGGCTGGATGGCTGGGATGGGCCATGCGGCCTGGTTGGCCCATACGGGGAAAGAGGGGAAGGAGGGCGGCTGGGCCAGATTGAGGGAGAGGGAGGAATGAGCCCGTGACCAGTTTTCAATTATGAATTCCTTTAATTATTTCCCGAAAATTAAACTAGGCACTAATGGAAGGGGTTGGATTCAAAGATCATGGCGTGGAATTCAGGAGAGGGGTCAAGAATAGAGTTCAAGGGAAATATTCAAGGGAAGATCAAGAGTGGTTTTTCCAAGGAATTGATCAAGGAATTTATTTGAAAAGAATGGCAAGGAATTTGGGAGAAGGCCAAGGAGAGGTTAATTGGTGCCAAAATAAATTCTAGGGCAAACATACAAGCTATCAAACATTTCAAACAAGCAAGGCAACCAATCAAATATTCAAGCACAAGATTATAATGCACATGGTGAATTTTGATGCAAGGGTTTTGAAAAATATTTTTAATTACGGTTTTGGCGGAAAATAAACTAATCAAGTTTTAGTTTATTGTAAATTATAAAAAGTTCAAATTTTTAGTGATTTTTAGAATGATGCAAAAACACGGGTGTTACATCCACCTTCTACCAAGAAAAAAAAACAAGACTACTTTCCAAAAAAAAAAACAAGTCGAAAAAAATCAAACAACCTCTCACCTATCGAAGATTACCCGAAGGCCGACGGGAAGGAGAGGAACGCGCCCGTTTCTGTGCCGCTGAAGAAGAAGAATCTCCCACAGCAGGTCTCTTAGCACCGGCACGAGTAACTCGAGGAAGGGCCACCGGCTGATAAGGAACATACTGAAGAGAAGGCTCCATCAAAGAAATACCCGGCAAAACAACTCGGTCTTCAATTACCTGATGACCAAGACCAGCCGGAGGAGCAGGAAGAGGAGCAATCTCCCCATCAACATAAAGAGAGGCATCGGCATCAAAATCCCTGCCAAAAGGCTTCAAAAAGAACAAAAAGACAAGTCAGTATTAATCAAAAAAAGTACTCGGAAAACAAAAATTCGAACAAGAAAATATAACTTACAGCAGGATGAGGATTGTTGGCCGAGTACTCAAAAACCAATCATGGGGACCACCGACGCTCCCTTCAAAATCTTACGGGAGGCGCACAAGCACCTCACCATTGGACAACTTCGGTCGTGGCCACCATTCGGGAGGGATCCTCGGCACAGTACTCGAAGCCAAAATGCTCCGTGCCTTCAAAGGCGTACTCTCGCGGCGAAGATAGCTTGCCACAATGGCGAAACCGACAAGCCATTCTGCTTCAAGTAACTAATCCTTTCAAAGAGGGGTTGGAGAAGAGTCAACTCGGCAGCAGTAAGCTGCTCCTTCTCCCACCGATCATTAGGAACAAAGGGACCCCGAGTAGGTTTGGAGTCTTTGGAGCACCAAAGACCACCATCAAGATTACCGACATAAAACCACTCGGACCGCCAATCCTTCACGGATTCAACAAGATCATACTCAAAGAAGTGGCTCGACTTACGCCCCTGCTGGAATTGAATTCCACATCCACCAAGGGTGTGGAGGGAATCATTATTGGGCTGCGCGCTTGAGGCGAAAAAAAAGAAAGAACAGATTTAGGGAAGGAGGAATGCCAAGGAAAGTTTCACAAAAATGAACAAAAACAGAATGATGAAGAACCCCATTCGGGGTAAGATCATGGAGAGAGATGCAAAAATAGCGAAGAAAAAAGCGGTGAAGGAAGGAACAAGCCGGAAGACGCGAGCCCTAGCGAACAAAAGAAATAAAAAGAACAATTTCCCGGGGCGAGGAACAGGAACACGATGCTCACCAGGGAGCAACCCAACCGGAGAACTCCTTGGGCTGGATCATCCCCCACTCCTGCAGCTCGACCAGATGCTTCTCCTGAGCAGTCGGAGAGGGGAAGTTCTTCGCGATGGCCTTCATAGCAGCAAACTCGGGATTCAACTGCTCGTCGACCTCCTCCTCAAGAACAGGCTTCTCAACTACCGACTTCTTGGAGGCCACCTTCTTCCTTCCCATGCAATGAATCAAGCACCCAAACTAAGAGGAGGATGCGTGGCGGCAATGCAAGAGCAAAGATTTGGGAATTTTTTCTACGGCGCTAGGGTTTCAGGAAGCAAGGACAAGGTAAAGAAGAAGAACGAAGAATCGACTAATTTATAGACCGGTCTTAAAAGGCCCACTTAAGGGGCAACGGTAAAAAGGCCAACGGATACAAGGCGCAGTAACAGGAAAGGCCCAGTAAACCCTTAAATCACGGGATAACGGTCCTTATCCCGTTACCCACCAACAGTAAAGTATTGTGCCGATTACAAGGAAGGGTAGCTTTGCCAATATTATCATAACAAGTCGACACAAAAGAAGACGGCCACCAACAACTCCAGTCAAAGGAAGCCAGTCAACTTCTGAGCCAAAACAAGTCTACTAAAAGATATACAATCATCATATCAATCAAAAACAAGTCGGCTCGAAGGCGGACAACCATAAACTCAGGACAAAACAACTCGGATCATTGCAGAATCAAATATTCTTCAATATTACAGGATACAAGGTTACAAGTCTTACAAGACCCATCGAATTCAGAAGAAATCCAAAGCAATAGCTACAAGGAACCCAGTGGAATTCTGCCATAGAAAACAATTACGCAGAATCCAAGACCGTCCTCATTACGGACCCCGGACTACCTCTAAAGCGAGAATGAGCCGAAGCGGATCCAAAGCAACCTTGATACACCAACACAGTGCATTCAAGATTGCCAAAAGGAGCACTGACTGATCAAGCATCACATCGGGCCTCTCCAAGAACATGTCGGATCGAACCCCATGTGAACAAGAGAGCTCCAGCTCTGCGTTGGCCGGTCGCTGCTTTGCACCGCACAGCTAGAGGACTGTGCGGATCGGCAACCTTCCCACACAGAGCATATGTCTGGCAGAGTGGAAAAGAAGAACTAAGAGTGCAAAATGACCCAGCATAAGGCACATCTCAAGACTTCTTCTACCTACCAACGAGCCTCCAATCACAATGCTACTCCGGGATTAGTGCGCCTCTAATCCCTATCTCAAGAATTCTTCTACCCACTAAATAGACCATACTGGAAGAACAAGAAAGAAGCCCGGGAGCTGTTCAACCTCGCAAACTATCATTGTCACAAGAACAGGAAGAAGCATACTACAAGACTCTGAAAACAATCGAAAGGGAAGTGCAATTTATAGACCAAGATCGGCGTACATAGACCAAGTTCACCAATTCAGAGAAACATTGACAAGGACAATAAAAGAAGGCAGTAAAGAGAGCAATAGAAGAGTATATTCCAGGCATATCCCCAAAGTAAAAGCCTTTATACCACCACCGCCAACGCCCAACCATAAAAAGCGCACATAAAGGACAAGTAAAAGCAAAGTCACGAGCCGTTGTCCGTTTCCTACGGAAGAACTCGGAAAAAGCTCGGGGGCTGCAGCTAAGGAAGAACTCGGAAAAAGCTCGGGGGCTGCAGCTAAGGAAAGAAGAACCTGACTACTTTTGAGGAAAAGAATTCAAGCTCAGGGGCTACAATTTCAAAGCCATCATGCTACTCTGGACCCTCCAGCTCTTTGTTCCAAAAAGCAAGAGGCTCGGGGCTACACTCATTGAGTGCGCCCGGTGGGCGT
The DNA here is from genome assembly GCA_015844335.1 of Chrysopogon serrulatus. Taxonomy (NCBI): domain Eukaryota; kingdom Viridiplantae; phylum Streptophyta; class Magnoliopsida; order Poales; family Poaceae; genus Chrysopogon; species Chrysopogon serrulatus. Next base: position 43,545 of record JADLZL010002249.1, on the reverse strand, counting down.
CACGTCAATCAAAAAGCCACCACCCGACTACTTTTGAGAAAAAGAATTCAAGCTCGGGGGCTACAATTTCAAAGCCATCATGCTACTCCGGACCCTCCAGCTCTTTGTTCCAAAAAAGCAAGAGGCTCGGGGGGCTACACTCAATGAGTACGCCTATGGGCGCCGCGTCAACCGAAGCCATCGCCCAACTTCTTTTCCGACAAAAAAAACAACTCGAGACGAAGGCTCGGGGGGCTACAGGGGCATACACCCTCAACTTTTTCTTTTTTTTTCTCAAGATCCTCCGGCTACTTATAAATAAGTAGCGAGAGGCTCGGGGCTACACTCAATGAGTGCACCTACGGCGCACGAAAGGGAACAATTCTTCACTAGACCACTTCGAAGCATCACTCCGAAAGCAAGGCGCTCCCCGAGTTCTACTTCGAAATGCTCGGGGCTTGTCGATACAGGGCGTGAGCGGCTACTCACCGAGCACGGCTCCCGTCGGGACAAGAGCAAGAAGGACGGATCCAAGTGGAATACGGATCATCCTAGTTAGACGAATAGAAAGTAACCTCTGTGTCGAATGTAACACTTCCTATGAATCCGACTAGGATTAGAAACCATAGCTCGGCTCTTTTCCTCTTATAAAAAGGAGCCAGAGCACCCTCTTTTGTAACAGACGAACAATACACAATCATACATCAATCCAACGCAAAAGGCCAAGACCGACTGGAGTAGAGCTTTTACTCGACGACGAGGGCTCGAACCAGGATAAACCGTGTGTCTCTTGCGTGAAACCGCCGAGTTCTAGTCGTTCGTCGAGGTCCGAATCAACTGCTATGGGAACCCTGTGGCAGGCTATCGGTGGTCAAACACCGACAGATGGAGTCTGGCTCACGCTCACCTTATAGTGCCAATGATGCAGAAGGATAGTTGTTACTATAGAATGTCATGTATGATTGGAATTTGTTGTCCTAGTAGTTAACGTCTGCTATCATGGCTAGACAAAAAGCCTATGGATTTCATTTCTCAACCGTGTATGTCGTTAGTCTGTTGTCTCACGATTCAACATAACTTGACAGGTTTATGGGTCGAGATGATAACTGAATGGTCTATGCTTGGTTCTCACGCATCAAGTAAGCGTGAGATACAGGTAGCGGCGTTAGAGTTGTTTTTGTATTAGGTGTAACGCTTGATGTCAAAGGTGAGATAAAAGCCTATGAGTCTTCCCCAACCGTGCACGTCAATACATGCATTAGGATGCACATGGTACATTTACGAGTAAAGATGATGAAGTATGATATATAGTACCAATCATGTAGAAGGCATAGCTGTTGTTGTAAAGTGTTGTGTATGATTGAAATTTGTCGCCCAAGTAATTAACGCCCATTGTCATAGCCAGACAAAAAGCCTATACATGTCATTTCTCAACAGCACCTGTGTCTCAGAAGTTAGCATAATTAGACGGATTTACGAGTGGAGAAGATTGTCACAGAACCGGTTAAATTGAATGGCCCATATACACGTACCATTGCCTCTCTGGCCTCCGGTTACTTATGCATGGGAGTCAAACGACTTAAACGATTCAGCTCTTCCGAACAGGATCGGATGGTTACATCGGCATCACAGTTTTACAACAGGGTTTACATAATCATACAAAATATATTACATCGAGTAAGCGGAAGTATACAATATAGTTTTACAAACCAAGTGTGAAATTTATTACAAACCATGGTTTCACTCTCGCTCACCGTGTAAGCAACATTATTAACTTTATTACAAGTCACCCAACAGAAGTCACCCCCGCCCATGGGTGCACACAAACATAGCATTTCATTTCTTTACTTCTCTTTCTCTTCTTCCAGAACCGCCATGCAACAGGGACAAAACGTCGCCTGCTCATGAGGCTCACCTGCAACAGGGGTTTAACGAACCCTGAGTACATGAAGGTACTCAACAAGTCTTACCCGACAGAGAGGAAGTATCAAGGGCATGTTGGCTTTATGGGGTTTCGGGCCGAAAACCGAGAGAATATTTTTTGAAAAAAAGCTTACTAATTAGCAATCCTTACTTTTATGTTTTATGCATTTGATAGCAAAATCTTTCATGTTGTCCTATTCTAAATCAAGATCTCATTAAACCATCTATCACAAGTTCATGATACAAGTTCCATAATTAATGCTACGATGAAGGTGCGAGGATCAAGTCTCCTGTTACCGTGGAGCAAACGACGAATCGAACCGATTAACTACCCAGCTGGGGATTCCCAAACCATACGATATATGTAGGTTCGAGCCTTGCATATATCAACCTCTCTCCTGGATCCTCCGAATGGAACTAGGTTCACGCCACCCGAGAGCACAGTACTCCACTGCCATTACCCCGCACCACGGGCGGATTCGTAAGGTGGGTATCACGATACTCCCGCCATCTCTCCACTCCCAGTGCGTGAGTATCCAATTCCAAACGGATTAGCCAGGGTACACAGGCTTCCTGGAGTATGTGGCTAGTACTTTGCAAAGTTCTCGATCCAAGGGCCTATCAACGGAACGGTCCTTAATCGACACTGCACGAGACTAGCACGATCAGGCAACCCTATCGGCTCCCACCATAGATAAACCCATGTCCCGTCCGGTCTCCAATTCAATTCCAATTCACAATCATCTACTCAGGACAACTTCCTGAGTAGCAAACCATTGCAAGAAAGAAATAATTGTCATTTGATCTTTATCCTTTAAGCATGGCTAAGCATCACTAGCTTCTTATAACCCAAAAGGTAATCAAGGTAGGGTAATCAATTATCAAGGTAGATAATGCATCAATGGTTCCCATTCATAACCCATTAGCAACTAATTCATAATTTAATAAATAAGTGTGTAAACTTTTTAAAACAAAAGGTATAGAAGTTTATGCTTCGGGGCTTGCCTTCGTTAGATGTGTCAGTCTCCTCAGATGGACCACCAACGTCCAAACCCACTTGTTCCAGAGGATTCACCTCTCCCAGAACTGGATCACCAGTAGCTTTGTCGGTCGTCGAAACTATCGAAGATAAGAATGCATGCTTTACTTAATAAGGAATTGAGATAATAATGCAAGATGAGATGATCTTATATGAGTGAATGAAAAAGGTTAATATTAAACAATCTTGAGTACAACTTTCCTTCATGAAAGTTGCATCAACTTAATTAATTGGAGCTCAACATTGCACACTTGCTTTCCATTATTAATTACATGAAATGGACACTATTGTTGACACTTCAATTTTACTCAAGCCATGGACCAGCAAGGGTGATGTGGCTCATGGTCTTCATGCAAATTCCAAAAACAAGCAATTCCTACATTAAACCTTTCTCTTCTTTTTATTATTTATTTACTACTACATGAGACTAGCACTACTATTAATCAAACATGACTTCACCATGGACCAGTGGGGTGTACTGATCCTTGATCTTCACTGAATCCCAAAGAGCACTCAATATTTTATTAACAACTTGCTTTAAGTAAATAATTATTTATTAACCATTTTTACAAATCATAAAGTAAGCTAAAAATTATTCTCTGAAGTGAATCTGCTCCAAACAGAGCCAAAATTTTTGTGGAGGTAGGTTATTGCATATAAAAGCTTAACCCTAAATTTTTAGAATTTTTGGATAAGTATTGTGGCCTACAAAAATAAAAAAAACTGAGCATTTATGAATTAAAAAGAGCAATTTTAATTCATACAAAATTTTATCAAACATAGCAAACTTATATTTTCTTCACATAGATCACCATTCAAGGATCTCAGAAAAGTTTTTATTATATTTTTATCACTCCTAATTATTTAGTTATGAATTTATAGAGAACCAGCACTTTTAATCTTTTCTGAAAAAAATGAAAAAGAACACAAGGCACTGATGGGTTTGGCCTGCCTGAGCTGGGCTGCATGCACGGCCCAACTGGACAACACGGTCCACGCCGGCCTGGCCCTCCTCTCCCTCTTTCTCACGGTGGCCGACAGCCCGGCCCTGCGTGGCGGCGACTCGGGGCCAAGCCCCGAGCATGACCACGGCGGCCGTCGGCTCTAAGCGTCGCGCTCACCACCGGCGGCGACCTCGCCGGGCGGGGACCCTTGCATCATCGTGTCCCTCTCTCTCCCGCAAGACCGTCCCAAGGGTCCTAACTCATCGATTGAGGTACTACGGTGAGCTCGCAGAAACCGGCCATGGCGGCGCAGCCACGCTGCACATGGTGGTGCGGCGTTGTTCGGCCCCTATGGACCTTGAAGGGCCCAACCAACACAGGATTCGTCTTTTTTTGAGCTCACCGTGACTTGGTCGGCCCTCAGATTGAGTTGGAGACGCAATGAGCAGCAGCGAGGTCGGCGGTGAGGGCGGAAACGGCGGTGTGAACTAACGGCACGGCGGCGTCCCGGCTCGTCCCCAAATTTTAAATATTTTTGAAAATGTAATTTCAGTTTTGAAATAGGGTTTTAAAATAACCTTTTGCTGATTCAAAGTTGGATAAGTAATTTAATGATCAATTAGCAAACTGTTGACCCAACCAGTAGCTCTATTGCACAGTACAAAGTTTGTACTTTGATATAGAACCAAAAGTTTGGACATTTTTATTTTCAGAAATTCTTGCAATTAAATCACGAAATTTGAATTTGATGTTTCCAATTCCATACTTAGCCATAAGCAGGAAGGAAATTGGAAAACCAATTTCAACTTTGGTTTTCACTTTTAATTATTTTGACTTGGAAATCATGATTAGAAACAATCACATAATTTAACATACACTTAGCACCTCAAGATAGGTTCTAGGATTCAATAAATTTTTATAAATCCTAATTAATCATTAAATTACTTTAGTGATCAATACCAAAACAAAACTTGTGAAGCAACATATAGCCAAGCAAATGCAATATTTTTAGGTTGCTATAATGATGACATGCCAATTTATTTTTGCTTAACACCAAAGTGTTACAAAGATAACCGGATGGCTCATATATGATCGGTTCTCACGCATCAAGTAAGCGTGAGACAAGTACCGTCACATAGTACCGCGTAACGCTTGCTGTCACGGCGAGACAAAAACCTGTGAGTTTTTCCCAACCGTGCATGTCGCTGGTCAGCCGTCGCTCACTCGGTGGCTCTGCGCCCATGTGACACTATTGTTTGTGCACATAGCATTGCTCTTATTAGGTAGGGCCCCCCTCCTCCAACCATAGGTGCCCCCAAAACAAACCCATGTTTCAGTCCTTCTCTCATATATATAGAACCCAAACCACCCTCCCTCTTCTTCCTTCTCGAGTCCTCCTCCATTCCATTATTTCTCCCTCTAGCTCTTTCTACCATTTCTCTCCTTCTCTAGTCTAGAGAAAAAAGAAAACAAAACCAAAAAAGCTAGGCAGGCAGCCGCACGCGCGTGTGTAGGTTCTCCCGGCCGGCCATGGGATTCCCGTCGGTGTGCTACTGCGTGATCCTGCCGCAACCGCTCATCCTTGTGCTGCAGCTGCTGGACTTCCTCCGGCATGCCGTCCCGCTCGCCTCTCGTCCATCGGGCCTCGCGGCGCCGCCAACCACCCGGCCTATGCCACGGCCCCCCGCACCGGGCGGGCTCGTGGCGCTGCAGCGCCGTCGCCGTCGTCGCTGCTTTGCGCAGGCGGCGGCCGTGGCAGCAGCGCCCCATGCCCCGCCATCAAGGCCCACCTCCCCGCCGTCCGATGCGCCGACCGTCAGTCCCGCCTCCCCACTTCATCCGCGTCACCCGTCTTTGGCGCCCGGCCCGTCTGCGCCCCGTGTGGATAAACACGCTTCGGCGCAGCACCGCGTCCGCGAGGCTCGGCAACTGCGCGCCACGCCTTCCACAAGGCCTGCATCGACAAGTGGGTCGACAAGGGCCATGCCACCTGCCCGCTCTACCGCGCCCTCCTCCTCGACACCGGCGACGGCGACGGCCTCAGCGTCAGTGAGCTCGTCTCCTCGCCCTTCTCCTTCTGAACCCACCCACGCGTAGTACGCGCGCCCACGCTCCAACCAGCAAGCGAACCAGCGAGGGCACACGGCTAGGCCGGCGCCGGCTCGGCAGCCAATTGGGAGGCAGAGCAAGGTTAGTAATAGCTAGCCACCTACCTACAGTACCTGCTAGCTGATGAGCCCCGTCGTACGGCCCCACCGGCCCGGTGCAGCTAGTGGTCCATCCATCCATCCATGGATCCCACAGCTTAATTTGTTTCTTGGAAGCAATGAAAATGGGGGGAGAGAGAGAGAGAGGAGGGAGAAGAGAAAGAAGAGGAGGCCTATTCCCTCCGTCCCAGTATACATGTCGTTGTAGGATTTAAAAATTGTCTCACAATTGTTGTCGTTGTAGCCATGCCTGCTAGTACTGGCCTAGTAAACGGTCCATCAATCCATCCATCCTATCAGGGCATCTCCAATGGTCTTCAAATAGCTAGTCTAGGAGGAATTCTATTGGCTATTAAGACATCTTTGCAAATAGCTAGCTAGATGAGACATAGAAATAAGAAAATATAAGCACTATAATGGAGAGTTATGTGAGACAGGTATTTCTAGAAGATTATGCTAGACTAGCTATTTAGAAGTAGTCGCTAGCTATGTGGAAGTCGCTAGCTATTTAGTCTCTCTCCTTAACAACCAATGGAAGTATTACTTTTTTATTATTTTAATATCTCATCTAGCTAGCTATTTGCAAAGATGTCTCGATAGCCAATAGAATTCCTCTTAGACTAGCTATTTGAGGACCATTGGAGAGGCCCTCAGTGTACTTCGCTAGTGGAGAAAGAGTCCAAAGCATGCATGGAACGTGATTGGCTGAAGGAGAGGCTGTAGTAGTACTTATTTAATAGAAAAATAGTGGTGTGTGAACGTGTGGCGTTAGAAAGCTTCAGCAAATATATTCTTTCAACAAAGGTACTGCCCAGTGTATAGGGGCATCAGAGTCTTTTATCCTTCACCTTGGTTTCTACTCCCTCTGTCCCATGGACTTTGTCGTTGGAAAACCGTGTCCCCCTCACAAACACGCTTCCCGGACGACATACTCCATGGGACAGAGGGAGTACTCCCAATCTTACAATGACTATCATTCTAGGACAGAGGGAGTAGGTGTCAGTGAGCGTGAGGTGGTGCAGTATTATTGGTAGGTGAGACACTAATTATGAGGAGTGGGCTCCTTATCATATGTCACAATATGATGGCACGGGCGCACGGAGCATGCAGATTCTCTGTATCCACATGTGCACGCCTCAAGTGTAGTTTTGCGATAGCTTGGTTAATTAGAGGCAGGTTAATCCATGCATGCAAATATTTAGTGGTGTTTACTGCTGCTACTCACTTGGTAGTCAATGAGCATCTCCAACAGTTTTGCATATTTTGTTTGGTAAAATTGGGAGTTTGCCAAGTCTTAAATGAATATGCCAAAAGTCCAAAGAGTCAATCTCCAAAGGTTTTGCAGTATCACTTAGCAAAAAAAAGGAAATTCTAAATACGGCGGCAGACGGGAGCCACGCGCGCAGGAGGGAAATAGCGTGAGCATCGAAAATACCAAGCGCGAACAAGGTGTGCATATATGCAAGTCCTCCCCTGCTTTTTGCCAAGTTAACAAAAATACAAAGCTCCTTTGCAAAAACCGTTAGATAGACATTTTTTAGACTTTTTTACAAAAATAAGAATGCAAAGTCCATTTGCAAAACCGTTGGAGATGCTCTAAAGCCCTCCAAAATTTACATCGGTGCGGATAGGATTTAATTAGAGGAAGACCCAAAGAAAGAGTTGATCGTTGACAAGTCTCTTCGACCTCGAAACTTACTAGTGTTATGGTTATTTAAAAGAAAGATCCACTACCACAATAATGATTTATAGGGGTGGCTCATGAGCATTTGTAGCCGCGGTTTTGCCAACCGCCCCTACGCAACCGTGGCTACAAATGCCCGATTTGTAGGGGCGGTTGGCCAACCGCCCCTACAAATCGATTTGTAGAGACGGTTGGCGATTTGTAGGGGCGGTTCTATATCCAACCGCCCCTACAAATCAATTTCCAGATATTACGAAAAATTATCAAAAAATAGTAAAAAAACTTTTTTTAATCTGAGAAAATCCCCACTAGATAGCCCCCACCCGGGGCTCACCCCAGCCTTTTTTCCGTGATTTTTAGATACTTTGCGTTGGCCGTGATTCGAACTCACAACCTCACCCTCGCGTGCTCCCTCCTCTACCACTACACCTCACTGTCACATGTGTCTATATTGTATTTTCTTTCCCTACATATTATCCTAAACTGAGATTAAATTGATTGTTTGAGGCCCTAAACGGATCCAAATCAAAAAGTTTTCAACTACAAAGTTTTATAACTTTTTAAGACCTACAACTTTCATATTGATCATTTCTCCATCCGAGGTCATTTGAAAAAAGTCAAATTTTACATTTGAGAAAGTCAATGCAATTTTGTTTAACAAGATGATTTCAAATCAAAAAGTTATCAACTACAAAGTTTCATAACTTTTCGAGACTGTTGACACCTGTTAGCGTCAACTTTCACTAGGGCTTTTTACACGAAGGATAACATGAAAACACACTAGTCTAGGGATTTATCCGACAATTTCCACGAGTTTTGCATATTCTGTGATTTCCAGGGTGATTTCCAGAAAAGCTGAAAAAGAGGGATTCTAACGCAAAATAACCACGAAACTTATCCGCCACGAAGGACATCACGGGAAGACTCGGGAAAACTCCGAGAAGACACCTAAGAAGCGAGGGGGCCGGAGGGGCCGCCGGGGGCCGGCCGGCCCCACCACGCGGCCGGCGGCGCCTGGCTAGGATTTGCTCCCCTTCGGAATGTTGCTCCACCGCCTCTCCTGATGCATCTCGGCCCTACGTTAAGTCGGTTTGATCCTGCGGCGCACACGCATCCCACCGGACTATAAATATGTGGGTAGACCCCCCCTGAGAGAAGAGGATTCATTATTCATCAAGGCCTCAAGCCGTCAAGCATCAAGGAGCCTTCAAGTTCATCAAGAGCCTTCTAGTTCATAGGATTAGCTAGCTAGATTAGAAGTAGAGGAGATCTAGTTCTTCATCGGATCTGGAGCCCCCGGCGCCCGGGGAGCGCCGAGAGTTCGGTAATAGATCTAGTTCTTAATTACTTTATTGTATTCATTATTCAGATTAGGGAGACTTTACTCTAAATAGATTCATATGTTCTTAATTGCAATAGTCATTGTCTACTTTGATTATATGTCTAGTTTAGTTACTTCGATCTTATTGAATTCATGTAATTGCTCGTATAGCGTTTATCCATATGTACAATGGGTAGATGATAGGCGATATGTAGACGTGGTGTCTAGATGTCTTGTTTATCTGCGAGTGCACCCTGATATGCCGGGACATGTGGTAGTCTGCGTAGGTGACAGCTACGTTAGTTCCTCTGTAGTCCACCCCCGTATGTAGGACTAGCATGGGCACGGTCGCGAAGGAGGTGACTTAGGTCTTAATACCCTCATTAGTTGATGCCTCTTTACATGCAATGATGATTTAGGGTTGATTTAGCAATGATTACTAGATGTAGTGCACTAGTTAGAGTTATTCAATTGACGTAGTTATAGACCTATTTCCCTAGTTTATCAAATGGCTAGCTATGATTATGACTAGTAAGATGCTCTGATGATTATCCTTAATTATGATACTTGATGATTATGCTATCACCCATATTTATCCTTATTTATCTTGTGACCTCTGCCTGTTATAAGTAGAGCATACGACTTAGGTAATATTGTTTATCATGTCTATATAGTTTCTCATCAATATAATAATAATAGTTTATTACATAGCTTTCCCGGAGGTATAATTATAAATCGACAACCCGGAGACTTCCCTAGGTAAAATGCTACAACGGTATAATTATCTGTCCGCTTGCAGAACCCATTAGTTTACATTCATATTTTATTCATATATTTTATCTGCCTAGTCAAATTAGTATAATGTAAATCTATGTTAATTTCCTAGCAATATAATTGGGGATGACAACCTACTTCATGTTTAGGAATGTTAGTAATTCAAGAGTGACTAGTTGCTAATGACAAGTAATTATATACCGATCATTTCTGGGGTCATTGCTAAGGGTAAGATTTATCTCCGCTTTTTAGTAGTGACGTTAGAAATGCCAACAAACATTTTTTGGCGCCGTTGCGGGAAGGCACAATAAACTTAGAACATATTGATAACCTATATACACATGGATAAAGTCATATTACCAATCGATCTCTAACTCTATCGGGTACACCCTTCGTTGTTATCATTTTCTTATCTTATGCGGGGTGATGAATGAATGGTTTTTCTCTTCCAAAGAACTTTACTTGACGATCCATAGAAACTCCTTAGAAAGAAAAGGCTTGCGTAAATAAGGAAAAAATTTGAATCACCATCAAGAACACCCTCTGGCTGCTCAAGCTAACTCTTCGGAGGAGCCAGCCCAACACCGGAAGAAGAATTTGAAGAAGAAATAGAAGAACAAGCGTAAGATCGCTTAGGTGAAAACCTAGCTCCTGTGTTTGAAGACATGGTCGAGAAGTCGCCGCGAGAGCCCCAACAACAAAGAAATATCCTGGACCGACCAAAGAAATAACACCGGAGAATGGATTCGAGCTCAAGCCTCGCTCTCATCACCATGGTTCAAGCCAGGTCAATTACGTGGAAGAGGACATGAAGATGCAAGTGCACACTTACAACACTTTCTAGAGATCTGCAAAGACCTTCACTATCGAGGAGTACCAAAAGATGCTATCTTACTCCGTCTTTTCCCGTTCTCATTATTGGGGAAAGCCAAGCAAAGGTTCTACATCAACAAAGATAAGCACACTACATGGGACCTATGCTCGATCGCTTTCTGGCGAAATTCTTTCCTACACCAAGACCAATGCTCTGCGTGGGAAGATTTTAAGTTTCCAACAACAACATGATGAATCATTCATCAAGCATGGGAAAGATTCTAAAACTACATTGAAGACTGTCCTCATCATGGGATAGAGGAGTGGCTGTTAATGCATTCCTGTCACTAAAAGCTCTCGATGCTAAAGCACTTCTCGAGAAGATGGCCTCAAACTCAATATGAAATGAAGAACGTACCCAGCCTCGTAAGAAGGGAGGAGGAATCCATCATCTCAAGGAAGCCGACATGGTCACCGCCAAATTAGATCTCATCATGAAGAAGCTCGACATAGAGAAGAAGGAAGTCATGCACGTCAATGATTCCCATATGACATGTGAAGAATGTGGAGACTACGGGCACTCACCGTTAGCTGTCCTACACCGCAAGAGGATGTGAACTTCATCAATAACAACACCTACTATCGTCCCTCAAAGAAAATCAAGGGTGGAATCAACAACCTCGATAAGGTAATTACCAAGGTAACAACCAAGATAACAACTTCAATAATTATAACCTTCCGCCTTTAAGAGAATTAGTTACTAGTCAATCCAAACTGCTAGATCAAATGACTAGGAAGCTAACATCAAATGATAAAACTTTGGAAAATATACATGCGAGAATGGATACTTTTGCTTCGCCATAAAGAATCAAAGATAGCTTTAATAAAATGTTAGAATCACAATTAGCTCGGTTAGTCTGGCTGTTGTTCCTCCACTAGAGAAAGGCAAGATTCCGAGCCAACCGTAAGATTTAGAAACCGCTAACCTTGTTGATATTCACAATGCAACCCAATATCATATTGAGCCTCGCAGATATACAAAGGGATTGACCACTCTCTACCGTAGAAGATGGGAGACCCCAGAAGACCTGTCATTCCTATCTCCATAGGATGCCACAGCTTTCCGGAGGCTATCCGTGACTTCGGCGCAAGTGTCAACATCATACCCAAGGTAATTTATGAGAAAATACTAAATGATCCCCTGTTGTACACAAACATGCGCTTGCGACTTGCGAATCGATCCATTTGCTACCCCGAGGGAGTACTAGAAGAAGTTGTCATTAAAGTGGGGCAATCATACGTCCCCAGCTTGACTTCGTGGTCATGGAGACAGAGTAGATGAGAAGGCACCCATCATTCAGGCGCACCATTCCTGTGCACAACAAAAGCCATCATCTATGTGGAGTTCGCCAAGATCGTCCTGTCTATCAAAGACAAGGAGAGATTCACATTCAAGAATCGCATCCTGAAAGCTCCCGCAGCCCCGAAGCAATTTCAACAACAAGAAGAGCAAGAACAAAGAACCAATGCCAAAGAAGAAGAACAATAGAAACAATAGAAGATGGAGGAGGGCCAAGCATGCACCTGAAGAAACAACTCAACTAATCACTACTCTCAACACGTAAAAACGATCACGCGAGTTACCCAAACCATTTCCAATCAAGAGAGGTGATCCAGTGTCCCAATCATTGAATGCACAATCAAAGACACCACCTTCCCTCACACCGCCTGCGACAATGGATCAGCCGCAACGTAATGTCAAAACAGTATATGATGAATTGTTTGATTTACCTTTATACCCAACATGTACTCAGTTATAGATGGCGGACCAATCACTAAGATTCCCTGAAGGAGTAGTCAAGGATGTCATGGTAAGAATTCAAGGACAATATATACCTGCAGATTTTCTAGTCCTTGACATGCAGGGAGACGTTGATTCCCCGATCCTCTTGGGAAGACCGTTCCTCTACATCGCTAACGCCAACATCTACATTGGGTCCCGACAAATCCACTTCAACCTACCTAACGGAAAGGTACGCTTGTCAATTTAGAATATTAAATAACCATGAGCGGGCCAGAAGCAACGCAACAGAGAAGATGCCAAGCACGCCGTCGCCGCCAACCTCACTGTGGATGGGAAGACTTTCCAAGATCGTGAAATATGAAGATCGCTTCCCAGCAGCAAGAAGAGAACAAGCAAGTACCTCATTTGGAGTAGCCGGGCGGAAGAAGCGTAAAAGGATGGACCAGATCGCCAAGGAAGAAAAGGTGGAGATCTTAGCACGATTAGAAGCGTGGAAGAAAGCAAACAAAGATGAAGAGCAAGAGCTAGAAGAGAAAGAAGCAAAAGAGACCAAAGCAAGATGGAAGGAGGCACGTGACGCATCACCACGAGATGGGGAGTTGATCGAGGGTACCTCGGGCGATGAACCCACCGAGTAAGTGTTTACCTCTGTCTAAGTCCCGTCGGTAGACTTTAAATTCCGTACCCTAACCATAAGGTCGAAATGGTAGTTATCCCATTAAATGCATTAGTAATTTCAATTTATTTAGTAGCATCATCTGTTCACATATTAAAAATAACAAAAATATTTATTGCATTATTCATGGCATCATAAAGCCCCATGAGGATACCCTACAAAGATTTTCCCAAGGAATACCCACTTTGTGGTGGCATAAAAATAAAAATAACAAAAATATAGCATTCATATTTAATTTTTGCATCATAAAAAGAAAATTCAAAAAAAAAAAAAATGAAATCCTGCTTAAATTAGACAACATTAAAGATAACTTATAAAGGTGATCAATTACTCTTTGGTGACCGCTAACCCACTATTCAATTCGAGCCTCGAGTTTTGATTTTCTTTTTGTGGAGTATTTATGCAGAACAACGATATAGCAGGGGAGAGACTATCGCTGGCAACCACCGGGTTCGCTATTGGCTAATTCGCTCTCAAGGACATTTACACCAGATATTGCAACCATCAAGCTTGGGGGAGGAGCATCCCCTATTTATCGTGACTACACCTAAGCGATTTTTGAGTCTACTATAAATAGTCATAAAAATACCAAAAAATATGTGGGCACATGAAGGTCCATAAAGTCATAGAGTATTTTGTTAGACGTTAAATATAAAACCATAAAAAGATATATATAATTAATAAAACCAAAGAAATACTTAGTTCTATATTTAGTAGAGTATAATTAGTCTAGGCTAGAGCTATTAAAATTGATGAACACTAAAATTGCTTTGGAGATGATGAATAGTTGGTCTGCTTTTTTAATTCTTACTAAGTACCTACTTGCCAAACTTGAAATCTCCTTGGTTCTAAGCATTGTTGTTTTAATTGGAGAATTTATTCTGAACCATTGATTGTGGAGGCATAAGCTTGCTTATTTGAAGTCTAGGTAATTGATTGATATGATTCATAAAGGTTGGGCTGCTATTTATCTTGTTCCTAGCATTACTAAGTTCGAGATTTTATTTTGAAAATCTAAAAAATTACATGATGAGCTATTGTATGACAAATGTGAATTCCTACCAAAACCAAATTAATATCTTAGAGGATAGGAAAACCTTTTCACATTTAAGCTGCTTGCTTTGCATTGAGTTCGATCAACCTGTGTTGTATACCTTATGAGAGTCTTGTCATGCTTTTAAAACCAAGAATCACTTGCACACTCCAGTCCACATATGCATTATTCCTACTTTAAGGAGTAATCGCAATCATTCACCATACTTTCATATATGTTCATCATAAAATGTTCACCTCCTACACTAGGAGAGGACACAAAAATAATACAACCACCCTATAGGATAACCTCTGTCTTTAATGCTCTAAGTCCCGATTTTATCTCTCGATTCATTTATTCAAAGGATACATGTGGCTATGCAAAAAATAAGAAAAGAAAGCAAGAAAAAAAAAAAGAAGGAAGAAAACAAAAAAGGGGAGTAAAAGATGGACAAGTGTCCCAAAGAATTAAAACAATGGGTACTAAATGCCCGCCTCCCCGAATAAAAAAAAGAAATAATAAAGATAGCCCATGTCTTTCCCCGAGAAAAGTTTTAAAAGAGAGTCATTCCCAAAAAAAAGCAATGATAGAAATAGGTGTTAGCTATAAATAACACATATGCACCCATCCGCCATATTCCATACACATGCACATCTTGGTTTGATTGTATGCCTCGATTCTCTGTGGATCCACTAGTTGGCTTTACAACACGTGTTTTGCAAGTATGCCTATCATTGTTAATGCCAATCCTATAAGCTCCACTATATATACCTTTAGCTATAGGAGGCATAACAACATTAATGCCTCAAGAGAGAACCACAAATACCACATACATTGAGAGATTTGAGGGTGTCATACAATTAAGCTTTGAGTTTTATTCTGAAAACTTATCAAAAACTCCGGAGGTTAGTATTGCAAAGAATTTGAGACATAGCACTTAGCTTAATTGTTCTATCTTTCGATCGCTTCAAGACTTATGCAAAAAGCCGTGAAGCCCCATATTACAGGTAAAAAGAGTAAGTTTAAAGATTAGAGCATACATTGTCCGATCCGGGGAAATTTTGTTTGAAAGCATGTGTACTTTGAAAGTATAATGATATTGTAGCAACTCCCCGATCTAAATACAATATTAGCTAGGCTTAGTTCGTTTGCCAAGGGACCGCAAAAGGTAAAGCTTGGGGGTATTGTTGACACCTGTTAGAGTCAACTTTCACTAGGGCTTTTTACCCGGCTGATAACATGAAAACACACTAGTCTAGGGATTTATCGACAATTTCCACGAGTTTTTGCATATTCTCGTGATTTCCGGGGTGATTTCGAAAAAGCCGAAAAAGAGGGATTCTAACGCAAAAAAATAACCACGAAACTTATCCGCCACGAAGGACATCA
Organism: Chrysopogon serrulatus; assembly: GCA_015844335.1. NCBI lineage: Eukaryota > Viridiplantae > Streptophyta > Magnoliopsida > Poales > Poaceae > Chrysopogon > Chrysopogon serrulatus. Next base: position 27,959 of record JADLZL010002249.1, on the reverse strand, counting down.
CGGGAAGACTCGGGAAGACTCCGAAGACACCGGAAGAAGCGAGGGGCCAGGGCTGCCAGTGGGGCGGCCGGCCCCACCATGGCCGCCGCCGGCGCTAGGATTTGCTCCCCCCTTCCGGAATGTTCCTCCACCGCCTCCCGATGCATCTCGGCCCTACGTTAAGTCGGTTTGATCCTGCGGGCGCACACGCATCCCACCGACTATAAATATGTGGGTAGACCCCCCCGGAGAAAGAGGATTCATTATTCATCAAGGCCTCAAGCCGTCAAGCATCAAGGAGCCTTCAAGTTCATCAAGAGCCTTCTAGTTCGTAGGATTAGCTAGCTAGATTAGAAGTAGAGGAGATCTAGTTCTTCATCGGATCCGGAGCCCCCCGGCCCCCGGGGAGCGAGAGTTTGGTAATAGATCTAGTTCTTAATTACTTTATTGTATTCATTATTCAGATTAGGGAGACTTTACTCTAAATAGATTCATATGTTCTTAATTGCAATAGTCATTGTCTACTTTGATTATATGTCTAGTTTAGTTACTTCGATCTTATTGAATTCATGTAATTGCTCGTATAGCGTTTATCCATATGTACAATGGGTAGATGATAGGCGATATGTAGACGTGGTGTCTAGATGTCTTATTTATCTGCGAGTGCACCCTGATATGCCGGGACATGTAGTAGTCTGCGTGGGTGACAGCCTACGTTAGTTCCTCTAGAGTCCACCCCACGTATGTAGGACTAGCATGGGCACGGTCGCGAAGGAGGTGACTTTGGTCTTAATACCCTCATTAGTTGATGCCACTTTACATGCAATGATGATTTAGGGTTGATTTAGCAATGATTACTAGATGTAGTGCACTAGTTAGAGTTATTCAATTGACGTAGTTATAGACCTATTTTCCTAGTTTATCAAATGGCTAGCTATGATTATGACTAGTAAGATGCTCGATGATTATCCTTAATTATGATACTTGATGATTATGCTATCACCCATATTTATCCTTATTTATCTTGTGACCTCTCGCTTGTTATAAGTAGAGCATACGACTTAGGTAATATCGTTTATCATGTCTATATAGTTTCTCATCAATATAATAATAATAGTTTATTACATAGCTTTCCCCAGAGGTATAATTATAAATCGACAACCCGGAGACTTCCCTAGGTAAAATGCTACAACGGTATAATTATCTGTCCGCTTGCGTAACCCATTAGTTTACATTCATATTTTATTCATATATTTTATATCGCCTAGTCACATTAGTATAATGTAAATCTATGTTAATTTCCCAAAGAATATAATTGGGGATGACAAATCCACTTCAACCTACCTACCGGAAAGGTATGCTGTCAATTTAGAACATTAAATAACCATGAGCGGGCCAGAAGCAACGCAATGGGAGAAGACGCCAAGCACGCCGTCAGGGCGCTCACCACTGTGGATGGGAAGACTTTCCTGGCAAGATCGTGAAATATGAAGATCGCTTCCCAGAGCAAGAAGAGAACAAGCAAGTACCTCGCTGGAGTAGCTGGGCGGAAGAAGCAGAAAGGATGGACCAGATCGCCAAGGAAGAAAAGGAGGAGATCTTAGCACGATTAGAAACATGGGAGAAAGCAAACAAAGATGAAGAGCAAGAGCTAGAAGAGAAAGAAGCAAAAGAGACTGAAGCAAGATGGAAGGAGGCACGCGACGCATCACCACGAGATGGGGGAGTTGACTGAGGGTACCTCGGACGATGAACCCACCGAGTAAGTGTTTACCTCTGTCTAAGTCCTCGCTCGGTAGACTTTAAATTCGCACCCTAGCCATAAGGTCGAATGGTAGTTATCCCATTAAATGCATTAGTAATTTTAATTTATTTAGTAGCATCATCTGTTCACATATTAAAAATAACAAAAATATTTATTGCATTATTCATGGCATCATAAAGCCCCATGAGGATACCCTACGGCATTTTCCCAAGGATACCCACTGTGGTGGCATAAAAATAAAAATAACAAAAATATAGCATTCATATTTAATTTTTTGCATCATAAAAAGAAAATTCAAAAAAAAAAAAAAGAAATGAAAATTAGACAACATTAAAGATAACTCATAAAGGTGATCAATTACTCTTTGGCTGACCGCTAACCCACTATTCAATTCGAGCCTCGAGTTTTGGTTTTTTTTTTGTGGAGTATTTATACAGAACAACAATATAGCAGGGGAGAGAGACTATCGCTGGCAACCACCGGGTTCACTATTGGCTAATTCGCTCCTGAAGGACATTTACACCAGATATTGCAACCATCAAGCTTGGGGGAGGAGCATCCCCTAGTTATCGGTGACTACACCTAAGCGATTTTTGAGTCTACTATAAATAGTCATAAAAAATACCAAAAAAATATGTGGGCACATGAAGGTCCATAAAGTCATAGAGTATTTTGTTAGACGTTAAATATAAAACCATAAAAAGATATATATAATTAATGAAACCAAAGAAATACTTAGTTCTATATTTAGTAGAGTATAATTAGTCCAAAGCTAGAGCTATTAAAATTGATGAACACTAAAATTGCTTTGGAGATGATGAATAGTTGCTCTGTTTTAATTCTTACTAAGTACCTACTTGCCAAACTTGAAATCTCCTTGGTTCTAAGCATTGTTGTTTTAATTGGAGAATTTATTCTCGAACCATTGATTGTGGAGGCATAAGCTTGCTTGGCGAGTCTAGGTAATTGATTGATATGATTCATGAAGGTTGGGCTGCTATTTATCTTGTTCCTAGCATTACTAAGTTCGGAGATTTTATTTTGAAAATCTAAAAAAATTATATGATGAGCTCTTGTATGACAAATGTGAATTCCTACCAAAACCAAATTAATATCTTAGAGGATAGGAAAACCTTTTCACATTTAAACCCGCTTGCTTTGCATTGAGTTCATCAACCTTGTGTTGTATACCTTATGAGAGTCTTGTCATGCTTTTAAAACCAAAAATCACTTGCACACTTCAGTCCACATATGCATTATTCCTACTTTAAGGAGTAATCGCAATCATTCACCATACTTTCATACATGTTCATCATAAAATGTTCACCTCCTACACTAGGAGAGGACACAAAAAATAATACAACCACCCTATAGGATAACCTCCTGTCTTTAATGCTCTAAGTCCCGATTTTATCTCTCGATTCATTTATTCAAAGGATACGTGTGGCTATGCAAAATAAAGAAAAGAAAGCAAGAAAAAAAGAAAGAAGGAAGAAAAGAAAAGGGGAGTAAAAGATGGACAAGTGTCCCAAAGAATTAAAACAATGGGTACTAAATGCCCGCTTCCCCGAATAAAAAAGAAATAATAAAGATAGCCCATGTCTTTCCCCGAGAAAAGTTTTAAAAGAGAGTCATTCCCAAAAAAAAGCAATGATAGAAATAGGAGTTAGCTATAAATAACACATATGCACCCATCCGCCATATTCCATACACATGCACATCTTGGTTTGATTGTATGCCTCGATTCTCTGTGGATCCACTAGTTGGCTTTACAACACGTGTTTTGCAAGTATGCCTATCCTTGTTAATGCCAATCCTATAAGCTCCACTATATATACATTTATCTATAGGAGGCATAACAACATTAATGCCTCAAGAGAGAACCACAAATACCACATACATTGAGAGATTTGAGGGTGTCATACAATTAAACTTTGAGTTTTATTCTGAAAACTTATTAAAAACTCCTAAGGTTAGTATTGCAAAGAATTTGAGACATAGCACTTAGCTTAATTGTTCTATCTTTTGACCGCTCAAGACTTATGCGAAAGCTGTGAAGCCCCATATTACAGGTAAAAAGAGTAAGTTTAAAGATTAGAGCATACATTGTCTGATCCGGGGAAATTTTGTTTGAAAGCATGGTGTATTGGAAAGTATAATGATATTGTAGCAACTCCTGATCCAAATACAATATTAGCTAGGCTTAGTTCGTTTGCCAAGGGACTGGCAAAAGGTAAAGCTTGGGGGTATTGTTGACACCTGTTAGAGTCAACTTTCACTAGGGCTTTTTACCCGAAGGATAACATGAAAACACACTAGTCTAGGGATTTATCTGACAATTTCCACGAGTTTTGCATATTCTGTGATTTCCAGGGTGATTTCCAGAAAAGCTGAAAAAGAGGGATTCTAACGCAAAATAACCACGAAACTTATCCGCCACGAAGGACATCACGGGAAGACTCGGGGAAGACTCCGAAGACACCGGAAGAAGCGAGGGGGCCGAGGCTGCCAGTGGGGCCGGCCGGCCCCACCACGGCGCGGGCGGCGCCCAGCTAGGATTTGCTCCCCCTTCTGGAATGTTCCTCCACCGCCTCTCCCGATGCATCTCGGCCCCTACGTTAAGTCGGTTTGATCTGCGGCGCACACGCATCCCAACTATACTATAAATATGTGGGTAGACCCCCGAGAGAAGAGGATTCATTATTCATCAAGGCCTCAAGCCGTCAAGCCTCAAGGAGCCTTCAAGTTCATCAAGAGCCTTCTAGTTCATAGGATTAGCTAGCTAGATTAGAAGTAGAGGAGATCTAGTTCTTCATCGGATCTGGAGCCCACGGCGTCCCGGCAGAGCGCGAGAGTTCGGTAATAGATCTAGTTCTTAATTACTTTATTGTATTCATTATTCAGATTAGGGAGACTTTACTCTAAATAGATTCATATGTTCTTAATTGCAATAGTCATTGTCTACTTTGATTATATGTCTAGTTTAGTTACTTCGATCTTATTGAATTCATGTAATTGCTCGTATAGCGTTTATCCATATGTACAATGGGTAGATGATAGGCGATATGTAGACGTGGTGTCTAGATGTCTTGTTTATCTGCGAGTACACCCCGATATGCCGGGGACGTGTGGTAGTCTGCGTGGGTGACAGCCTACATTAGTTTCTCTCGTAGTCCACCCCCCCCGTGTGTAGGACTAGCATGGGCACGGTCGCGAAGGAGGTGACTTAGGTCTTAATACCCTCATTAGTTGATGCATCTTTTCATGCAATGATGATTTAGGGTTGATTTAGCAATGATTACTAGATGTAGTTGCACTAATTAGAGTTATTCAATTGACGTAGTTATAGACCTATTTCTCTAGTTTATCAAATGGCTAGCTATGATTATGACTAGTAAGATGCTCGATGATTATCCTTAATTATGATACTTGATGATTATGCTATCACCCATATTTATCCTTATTTATCTTGTGACCTCTGCCTGTTATAAGTAGAGCATACGACTTAGGTAATATCGTTTATCATGTCTATATAGTTTCTCATCAATATAATAATAATAGTTTATTACATAGCTTTCCCAAAGGTATAATTATAAATCGACAACTTGGGGACTTCCCTAGGTAAAATGCTACAACGGTATAATTATCTGTCCGCTTGCGTAATCCATTAGTTTACATTCATATTTTATTCATATATTTTATCTGCCTAGTCACATTAGTATAATGTAAATCTATGTTAATTTTCTAGCAATATAATTGGGGATGACAACCTACTTCATGTTTAGGAATGTTAGTAATTCAAGAGTGACTAGTTGCTAATGACAAGTAATTATATACCGACCATTTAAGGGGTCATTGCTAAGAGTAGGATTTATCTCTGCTTTTTAGTAGTGACGTTAGAAATGCCAACAGAGACCTACAACTTTCATGTTGATCATTTCTCCATCCGAGGTCATTTGAAAAAAAGTCAAATTTTACATTTGAGAAAGTCAATGTAATTTTGTTTAACAAGATGAGTTCAAATCAAAAAAGTTGTCAACTATAAAGTTTCATAACTTTTTTGAGATCTAGTACTTTTATTTTGGTTGTTTCTCTATCTGAGGTTATTTAAAAAGTTTATTTCAAAAATTCAAAGTTCAAATCTAAGACATTCATACACAATTTACCATGTGAAAAAAAATTCAAATTAAAATATTGTTAACTACAAAGTTGCTTAATTTTTTTAGATCTATAACTTTTATTTTGGTCATCTTTTCATGCGAGTTTGTTTTATTAACTCAAAATTTAAATTTTAAAATTTAACTACTTTAAACAATATTTTCAAAGTGTAAATTTTAGAGTACAAAATGATTTTGAATAAAAAGTTATAAATAGCAAAGTTACGTAACTTTTTGAGATCTACAACTTTTATTTTAGTCATTTTTCCATCCGAGATCATTTTAAAAAAATTAAATTTTAGTGCTTTATTTTTTTATATTCGGCATTCATTTGTAGGGGCGCCTCAATATAGAACCGCCCCTACAAATCCGATTTATAGAGGCTGTTGGATATAGAACCGCCCTTACAAATCTAGATATTTGTAGAGGCGGCTCATAACACCAACCGTTCGTTTGGCCACCATTTGTAGGGGCGGTTTAATATAGAGCCGTCTCTAAAAAAAAAGAGGTGTTGCTACAAATAGTTTCTGTAGTAGTGATTCTCGATCCAGTGCATGCTACTGGCTACATTCAGCTTCCACCAACCATTTTCTTTTCTGGTACACGGTTGCATGGCACCTAAAATATTTATTTGGCAGAATATATAAACTTTGTTTGCTTTTCGCGATTAGAATAACTTGTGTGTACTTTGACAAAACTTGCATCGGCAGATTATTTATTTTATACTAGTAATAACTTCCATGCGCATCCATCGTCATCCATCAGTGATCAGCAGTCATGCAGCTTGCTGTGCAATGCAGCATTGACACACTCGATTGCCGGGCCAGGCGATTCCCTCCATCTCGCTGCTTGTTGTCAGGCACACACACAGCAGGCAGCATCCAGCTTGGGACACAAGGCCACGGCGAAACATCATCATCATTATTATTATTACATACTCTATACTCCCACCGCCCTTAAATAACTATCGCTTCGTATCTCGAAAAAGAAATATCAGCAATTTTAATAAATAATAAATATCATTAATTAGTATCATAATTAGTATCATTGGAAAGATCTTTAGATCTAGTTTTTAATAAAATTATTTGGAGATATAAATATTGCACGTATTTTCTATAAATCAAGTCAAACTTGTGGCACGTATCCCACGGCAATAATTATTTAGAGACGGAGAAAGTACAGTTGCAGATCCATCCCCTAATCACCTCGATTTGTTTGTTTAGTTGCTACTGATTGTTATATATATATATATATATATATATATATATATATATATATATATATATATATATATATATATTAATAACAATATATATATCGATCCCACAGCTATAGCTGCGCCGCAGCAGACTCGCCACTGCTGATGGATATTAACTAACATAATCCCGGGCGTTTTGGCTCCATCTCCCCGGCGACCGGCAGCCGCACGGCAGCATCATTGCGGCGCCATCCATGATCCATGGATGGATGGATATAACATGCCTGGCCGGGGTGACGTAGATCGATCGAGTAGAGGGATTATTAAGGAAGAAGCTAGCCCTGTAATAATGTGCCTTGCTGGTTAGGAATATTATGCTCCCCGTCCATTGCAAATTATAAGACATTCTAAAAATTTTAGTTTGATCAAAATTATAACTAATGAATAATCTACAAAGATTTAAGTTCGATCAAAATTATAGAAAAACTATAAAGATTTATAACATCACATAAACATACAATGAAAATATAACTAATGAATAATATAATGATACTTAGTTGATATTATAAATAGGATTAAATCCATATTTGGCTCCTCAACTCTCTGTATTGTCTAATTTTCACCGTGAATTGTAAAACCGTTTGATCTGAGCACTCCAACTTACAAAACCATGTAACTTGAGCACCCGAGCCTGGTTTTGGGGGGATTGGGGCTGGTTTTGACTATATGCGCTGACGTGGACCATCCATGTTGGCAGTTGACCGCCACGCTGGCGCTTGGAACTGGAAAAAAGGGGAGGCCGCCGTCGCTCTCCCTGTCTCTCTCTCACTCCTCTCACCCGAACCCTAGCTCCACTCCACTCCACTCCTGCCCCGTGTCGCCACGCTCGGCGCCGCCGCCACATCCTTCCCTCTCCTCCTCCGTAACCAAGAGAAGTCCATACATAATGAAAATTAGCGACATGTTAATCTCTGTAACTATACGAAACGAATAGGAAATTCAGTCGAATATATTTGTATACAAAATGAAGTGCTTCCACCGGCACACACACACGCACCCATATGCATTTGCTTATTGTGTCATTTAGATCCCTGAACTTTCAAAGTGATATCTAGAGGTCCTAAACTTGGCAAAGGGTGTCATGCAGGTCCCTAAACTTTCAAGACGATCACTGCAGGTTCCTAAACTTGGCAAAGAGTGTCATCTAGGTTCCTAAACTTGGCAGAGGGTGTCATCCAGGTCCCAAATACTACAGAAAATTTATTTAATTTTTTTAGCATCTTAGTGACCTCAAATTAAAAAACTCAAAAATAGAAAGTTGTAGATCTCGTCAAGAGCTACAATTTTTATATAAAAATCATCTTCATTCGAGATCATACGAATTAATTACAGTACCTCGAAATTATATTTCTTTTTTAAAAAATTTTATACTGAATTAGATACGATTTTGAGACACGGAAGACACCTCTGCCAAGTTTAGGGACTTAGATGATACTTTTTGCTAAGTTTAGGGACCAACAGTGATCGCTTTGAAAGTTTAGGACTTGGATGACACTCTTTGTCAAGTTTAGAAACCTCTAGATATCACTTTGAAAGTTCAGCGACCTAGATGACACCTTGAGCCAAATTCATGTACCGGTGGTGTATTTTTCTTTGGTGAGAGCGAGTGTAGACTCGGTGGTAGCCTTTTGTGTGGGCCTGGCCCATGACGATTTGCTGGGGCAGAGGGAGGTGGGGCCGGCACCATTGTCCATTGGCGTTACACCAACCTGCTGTCCAAACTTCAGATCTGCCGACTCAGTTCTTCGAAGGTGCTCATAGGGGTAGAGTTTATGCGCGTGTATTTATAGGGATGCGTGTGCGTGCGTGTTGTGAACGTCTGCCTTGTACTGTGTAATTCTAAAAAAACCATAATGATTATTCTAATTAGCAGCAGCTGCTAATCGATGATGCTCTGATGACGGTGACTGATGGGTGGATGGACGATGGAGGACGAACCGGTTGACGTGCTTTTATTCGTGTGCTCTGCTTTTGAACGGCAGCAGGCAGGGGCACCGGCAAAAGAGGCCCTCGCCGTAAACAGAGCACTCCACCGGCCTTGTTGTTTTTCATGATATGTAGGAGTATGTATGTAAAAAGCAACTAAAGCTTGTTTTATAGAACAAGGAAAGAAAGAAAGAAAAAGGAAGACCAATGGCAGAGAGACTGCTGCTACGGACATCTTCTTTTCCCAGCTGTCAGCTGATGCACGGCTAAGGTCGGACGGGCTATTGTTTAGGGCAAGTACGACGCATCTATAAAGATACTTTGTTTTTAGTGAACCGGGATTCCACTATTTATTGTACTGTTTATCGGTCCGGGATCTCCTCACCGATTCCTGTTCATCTACAGTACCAAATCCCATCTACAGTACCCGGACCCCTACAGAACCGGGACCGCACTGTTCACTCGGGATCATACTGTTCGTCGCCGTTGTTCATTCCTTCAGTTTCCAATTTCCTTTTTCTTTTTTTGACCTCCTCCCCACGCGAAGCGTGGGGCCCTCACTCTAGTATATATAAGTGTACCTAAAAGGAAGAATGTTGGTGTGTCATTAAGCGCATTCACAAAAGTTAACCACTATGGTACGGATTTAAGCTGGTGCTTAGAGAACTTTTAGAAACATTTTGTTGTATACTATAGCACCAAAGAGGCTTCTTCACTAAGCACGTCTATTATACATTGTTTCAATATAAAAAATATAACAGGCATGACACGCAAGGGTATATATAGGTGTAGTCACCCATGGACTTGCTTTGGACGAGGCCAAGGAATAATCAGCTTCCTTTTGCATCAATAGGGAAATGGTGTCTGGTTGTGTTACTTTCGTTGTAGTCTATATCTTTATCCATCCAACAAAACCAAGTGGAAACTAACTAACCTAGCTCAAATATATTTGTCTATTTTCTTTTTCCTCCCTTGACACGTTTATGACTATCTACCCAGTAAACATGTCAAGGGGGGACATAATTGCTAAGCGCTTGACTTGTATGTTTGGATGGATGTTAGTCGGGTTTATATTAATAATAGTGTAGATTTATTGATACGAAAAACCAAAGATGAGTCTTTTAGAGACGACAATGGACCTGCCTCTCCTTGATCGGTTCTATTACAAGCAAAAATAACAAAGACAGATAATTGTACTTGTCTTCTCTATAACTAAAGTTCCTACTTTCTAGAGGTGGGTACATTAAGAGCACCAAGTCTACGTGCTCATTGATAGAGGACACAATAGGCGTACCTATGTGGGATCCAGGACTCTCGATGGATGCCATGTTAGAGCCCTATATTTGCTATTGTGGATCCCAAGCAACCACGTGTGACCATGGATCCTAATAAGAGGCAGTCTATTGATCGCGTCTACCCACCTATGCGTCTCTGTTGATCCAAGCTGCTAGCCTGCATATATATCTAGGCCACCAACTTGCGCACCACTATGGATCCATGTTAGTCGCCTTCGCACTGCTTCTGGATTCCGGTCACCTGCACACCGCTTTAGTTCAAGGATATGTTATAGTCACTACAAGAAATCTGTCTTTTTATGACAAAATTCCTCATGACGGAGCCTGATTTTGTCATATAATATACCATAATATGACGCAAAAATATGTGTCGTCATAAATTGATGGGAGCCAGAACTATTTATGACGACAACGTTTCTTGTGTCACATAAAGGTACCAAGCTTCGTCACAAATTGCCATGCGCCAAGAGCCGATTGACGGTTTTGTTTTTGTGACGGTTCATACAGTTTTTATGTGACGATCGTAGACTGTCACTAAATGTTTTATCAAATATGATGACCCCCAACGTCATAAGATACCCTAGTAGGAGCTGGACCCTTGACTATGTCTCTTGGGCGCAGCTCTGGGCCTCAGCCCAAGTGAAAATGAAGAGGGGGCACAGGTGGAGGAGATGGGCTAGGCCTAAAAGAGTAGGGCTGAGAGGTGTTTTTTTATTTTTTCTTTCTTTTTTCATTCAGTTCTGGGCCTCAGCCCAAGTAAAAATGAAAAGGGGGCACGGGTGGAGGAGACGGGCCGGGCCTAAAAAGAGTAGTCTTTGAGAGGTGTTTTTTTTTTTTTTCTTTCCTTTTTCATTTTAATTTGTAAATCTATTTTTAGTTTAAATTTAAGATTTATACTTTTTATTTCAATCAAAAAAGTTATAAACATAAAAAATTGTACAACTCATCAAGATTTGCACTTTTTAAAAATTCAATGACTTGGTCAAACTAGTCAAATGAGGCACTAGATGACCTCAAATAAAAAACTTTTGAATACTATGTTTGTACAACTCATCAAGATCAATATTTGATACATAGGTTATTTTTTGTATTTGAGAAAGTTTTGGTAAACAATATTCATAAAATCTTGAATCTCACACACAGACTTTATGAAACTACGTGTGAGACTAGTGAATTTTGAACTACACTTTGTTAACACTTTCTCAAATATAAAAATAGCCTATATATTAATTGTATATCTTGATGAGGGGACCAATCTTGGTATTCATGACTTTTTGAGTTTAGGACATCTAGGGTTTTGAAAACCGGATTTATGTTTAAATTTTTTGAAATTTAAAATTTAAAATATCGAAACCTCGTCAAATGAAAAGTTGACCTATGTAACAAATGTACATCTTGATGAGCTTGACATTCTTTATATTCATGAATTTTGTATTTGAGACCATCTAGGGTTCGGTCAAAGTGCCTTTTGTTCAAAATTCTAAGAGTTGACTTGGTCAACCATGCTCAAATTAGGGAATCAATGACCTCAAATGAAAAAAAAATTTAAAAACCATGTTTGTACAACTCACCAAGGCCAACATTTGTTACATAAAATATTTTTTGTATTTGGAAAGTTGCTAGCAAACTGTAGTCACACTTTTTAAAATCCAAGATTTGACTTGGTCAAACCTGGTCAAAATAGGGACTAGATGGCCTCAAATGAAAAAATTTTGAATATCATTGTTGTACAACTCACCAAGATGAACATTTTTTGTATAGGTCATTTTCGCATTTGAGAAAGTGTTTGCAAACAGTATTCGTAAAATCTTGAATCTCACACAGACTATATGAAACTAAGTGTGGGACTAGTGGATTTTGAACTGCACTTTGCTAATACTTTCTCAAATGCAAAAATAGCCCACATATCAAATGTATATTTTGATAAGGGGACCAATCTTAGTATTCATGGCTTTTTGAGTTGAGGCCATCTAGGGTTTCAAAAATCGGATTTACATTTAAATTTTTTGAAATTTGAAATTTGAAATGTCGAAACCTCGTCAAATGAAAAGTTAAACTATGTAACAAATGTACATCTTGATGAGCTTGACATTCTTTGTATTCATGAATTTTGTATTTGAGACCATCTAGGGTTTGGTCAAAGTGCCTTTTGTTCAAATTCTAAGAGTTGACTTGGTCAACCTTGCTCAAATTAGAGACTAAATGACCTCAAATGAAAAAAAATTTGAATACCATGTTTGTACAACTCACTAAGACCAATATTTGTTACATAGGTCATTTTTGTATTTGAAAAGTTGCTAGCAAACTGTAGTCACACTTTTTAAAATCCAAGATTTGACTTGGTCAAAATAGGCACTAGATGGCCTCAAATGAAAAACTTGTGAATATCATGTTCGTACAACTCACCAAGACCAACATTTGTTACACAGGTCATTTTTGCATTTAAGAAAGTGTTGGTAAACACTATTTATAAAATCTTGAATCTCACACAGACTTTATGAAACTATGTGTTAGACTAGTGGATTTCGAACTACACTTTGCTAACACTTCCTCAAATATAAAAAGTGGCCTATATATTAAATGTACATCTTGATGAGGGGACCAATCTTGGTATTCATAAATTTTTGAGTTGAGACCATCTAGGGTTTCAAAAACTGGCATGTAGCTGTGAAAATGATACACATTTTTAAAAATTTAAAATTTGACTTGGTCAAACTATACCAAATGATACACTAAATGACCGCAAATGAAAATTTGTATTGGTGAATTTTCCATTTAAAATCATCTAGTATCCTAAAAATTAATTTAAAATTCTCATTTAAATAATAAAAAATAAAGATAATAATAATATTAAAAATAAAAATATGAAACTGCAGATAAAGATAACGTCGTCTCGGTCAGCCCACCCCACGAATTTTAGCCCATCTTAGCCCATGTTAATCCGCATTACCTCATCCATTGGATCATCAAATGGACGGGCTAACATTCATCCCGATGAGTAGAATAAATGTCGACAAACCCTAAACTTTAGCCCCGTCTCGGTCACTCTCCCTTCTCCCGCGGCGTCCATCACCTCCTCTCCTCGCATCTCAGCCGCCGCATCCATCCACGACGAGGCGGTGATGCTCTTCTTCCCCTCGGCCGATCCACGCCATGCGGACCAAGGTCGGGGACTGGCGACGGTGGACGAGTGCTACACGCGCCCGGATGGGCTGTATCTCTACGCCCTCTCCGCCTCATCCTCTTCCTGCCCCGCTTGCTGCGACGCAGCACGACGGCCACCCCATGTTGTCTTGAAGCTAGGGCGTAGATTCGGCATCTCGAGTCCACCGGTGGCCGTGGCATCGGCCAGCGGCAAGGGCACGGAGACCCTGGTGGTCGACCGCCTGGTGGCCCCTCTTCTAGCTTGGCTCGATCCGCACGGACGATGGACTTCCCGGTGTGCGGCTCAACGCCACCACATCCACCACCATTGACGCGCAGTCTTTGAGGAGATGCCAATCCTCTTCGACCACGCCGTCCGTGCCACAAGAAGCAAGAGGTCCGGTACCCTTCTCCTTCAACGGCTTGCACATGTAGATCACGATATTAGCTTGTTTATAATTTCTATTCAAGTCTACGCTAAAAGAGTAGAGAAGTCTTAGGCATTGGTTGGTTGCTAGCTAGGAATCTATTTTTATTAAGACAAGCTATAGCCGTGAAGGACCATCTAGAACAGTTTCCAGCTTTTCATAAGTATCAGAAAAATGGTAGCATACACTATCCTCTTCTTTGAAAAAAAAAAACTTTACTGTAGAACTAGTAGTAATGTACTGATGTCTTACTGTCTAACGTTAGTTCTCCTACTATTGAAATAGGCAGATTTCAGCTCAGTTATTTGTGTACATGGTATTTAGGTGCTGTATGTTGAGAATAAATTATTATCTCGGATACCTAGCTCCATTAAATGAATGTTTATTTACCTGTGAGCTTACCTAACCAAATATGTCTACTTTCTCTTAAAATATGACCAACCATTTGAATCAGATTAACATGCTTTACCATAGTTTTGGGTTTGCTTTTTCTTATGCTTGTGATTTTGGATTCTGGTATTTGTGGGTTTAGTCATTTGCTATCAATTTGTGTATGTACATTACTCTGTTGGATGCTCTCTTCTTGTTCAGCACTCTTCTTGGTTGGTTCGTGTTTGCCATTGTTGGATGCACTTTTTTCGTTTAGCACTCTGCCTATGTATTATTGCAATAGGAAGGTGCATTGTTTCTTTAGCTATTTAACTGTTTTTATGTTACATTAGGCCTTTGCTTTGCACCATTCAATTTATTACAGCCTGAAACACTGCTCTCCTATTTTAGTGTATCCTTAATGATTTTCTTAATGTTTTTAGCCTGCTTGATGCACCATGTCTTTGTTTTCTTATTTGCTTTACTTGATGCGGATATACCCAACGATGAAGGGAACAACAATAGACAGATCATGTCTTTGTAAAATATGACATACATGATGCATGTCGGCTAGCTCTTGCTTTCTTCTGCAGAACCATTTCAGTTGAGTTGACATTCTTGATTAGATTCATATCACATAATGCTTTGGCTGAATTATTAGCATGGGGCATGCCTGATTATTTTTTCCAGTCGGTCCCACAATGCAAACATGGTCCGATTCGGACTATTTCAACTTTGTTTGACAGAGGCACATAAACCTACTCCAAATCCTTTAAGATGAGGTCATGTACTCATGAGAACTGAAGCTGCAATGCTACCGGTGTACTGATTTTGTGTAGATATAAACAAGTACTAGTGTCATGTACTCGGGTGGATTGCATTCACACTCTTCTTTTTTTGCCTTTGGGATGCAGGCATAGTAGGAAACCTTGGTCAAAGTTTATGAATGCAGATAACCAACACCTAGTGTCTCCTGTGGTGTTTGCTAATGCCGTTGCATTTTGAGTACACCTAACTAGCATTTGATAGTGCTTAACTCTAACAGGATTCCTTTGTTTATAATATCGTAGGCCGTAGATTTTTTTCGACAAGCTTTTGCGTTATTATCATCGGGGGGACCGATTTGCCGCACGTGAAGCTATGGTAAGTTTCCCTATGCTAATTTTGGTGTCATGTAATTTGACAACAAAAATTAAACTGTCTGCTCATTATTGCCAAATATTTGGTGTAAAGTTATATTTTACTAGTGCTTATCTCCATCTCTTGAGTAAAATTATTTGCAACAAGATTTAGGCTTTGATGACATGGATATTCTAATTTGTGATGTCAAGTGGAACTGCTTCTTGCTTTGTAATTGGTCGTTGGATAACTTGCTTAATAACTTAAGGTAATGATGAGTGCTCTCCAAAGTCAAGATGTCGAGTCATTGCATCTCGGGACCACACATTTGTATGATAGCTCTAGAATCCATAGGTTTGAAAATTTTAATCTGGTTGTGGCATTGCTTTTACTACCAACGATTCCCACATGCTTTTTGTTCTCTCGGGTTCAATTACCCAGTTTTAGCAAGTTATCCTAAAGCTTGTTCCTAATCTTAGATTATTTAATTACAGCTATGCATATTTCTTCTTTGCTAAAATTGCCTGTTGCTTTGATCTCTGCAGGTTCATGTCTTGCTTTTTAACTTCGCCAAAATTGCTGCGTACAATTGAAAGCACGCAATTCTTGCTCAACGAGTCTCACTTGAAGCAAACCAAGCAAAGATCTATTTATATGTTTGAACTTGTGTGATGAAACCGGAACTAGTGTGATGTTTGAACATGCTAGCGGTTGTGTCTTCTATCTTATTCTCTGGAATGTATGTGGATAATGGCTTGGGCGATATGTATGAGTTGTAATGAGAAAGCTAGAAACATTTGTGTGACATTCATCATTGAATTAATATATATGGCAATGCCATTATGGTCACAATGTAATGTCACAAAATCTGCCCTATCGTCACAATAAGTTGTCTGAGTCGGGTTTCCTAGGATACAATTTATGACGGTTGGCGTATTAGGTGACGCGTTGACTAACCAATATGTGACGATTCTTTGCCGTCATTAAATGACAACAATATATGGCGACACAAAAAAGCCGTCACAAAAGGTCATCACATTTTGTGACGGTTTTCCATAGTATCGTCACAAGGTACATTTAGCGACGGTCGATATATGACGACCTTCATGACGGTGGTTTTTCGTCATACCATTCATTTTGTGACAAATTCTGCACTTTCCATGACACTTTTAGTTTGTTATAAAAGCCCAGATTTTTTGTAGTGAGTGTGGAATCATGCTCAGGGTAGAGAACATCAAGGACGAGGAGGAGCTATAGCCAAAAAGGAGATAGATTAGGAATTGGAGGGGCAATGGATGGGAGGGAGAAAAGTGGGTGAGGTGTGAGAAAGAAGGGCAATGGATGAGCGAGGTTTAGGCGTACTTTTAGGGTTCGAGGCTTTTTAGAGGCACAAAATGAGGTCATTTACAATTTTGGGTGTGGACCGAGGTCTTAGATAATTTGTGAAGATTGTATAATAAGGTTGGCGACTTTGAAACTAAAAGTCACATTCTTCTGAAGTCCTTTTTCTAGGGTGAGACGAAATAGAAACAAGTAGTATACTCTACGGGCTTTGAGAACTTTCCCATCAAACATATAGAGTGATGGTAACACAAGTAAAATTTATAACTTCTACTAGTAGGCCTATTGTAGTGTTTGACATTCAAAGTTTAGTATAAACTTTCTCTACTAAATATCTCTCCACGAAAACTCCCATATATTGTGAAAAGTCATAATATTTTATTAATACTTAAAACACTAGAAGAAGTCCTAGTGTAATCTCCCGGTACTCCTGCGCAGAACTACTCCAAACAAGGCACGCCATGACGCCACCGGCCACCGTGATGGCCTGCCGCCGTGCGGCGCAGCTGGTCGTGCTCCGCCACTCCGGCCGTCTGCCGTTGTCGCCCATCCTATTGCTGACGGACTTGCAGGTGAAAGAAACCGAAGAATCAGCCCGGCAGGTGACGCGCGCGTGCGGCGTTCGTACTACGTGCGCACATGCCGCATGCCTGTCCCGCTGTCCGTCTCATGCATTCATTCATCCGCGTCGACGACGACGATCTGATCTTGGTCTACAGTAATCTCTTGCCGTGTTTCCACCGATGATACGATGGATGGATGGATCCCGTGATAAGTATACAGGCATGTGTCATGTCATGTGTGTACCTAGCTTCTTCACTTGACGGTCAGGGCGCGCCGCAGCAGGGGTCCATCCATTAGTAGGTGGTTGTTCATCGTAGTAGTTTCATTTTATTTGGAGCCAATTCCAATTAATCACACACACTGACACACACACGCGCGAGGGTGGTTGGACGATGACGAGCTCCCCAGTCCCCACTGCCCACTGCTAGCACTTTTTTTTTTTTTTTTTTGTGAATACGTTCAAAACTTTGAAAAACTAAGATAATAAACGTAAAAATGTGATTATTTAGGAACGGAACGGGTATACGCGCAATAAAAGTATGCGTCTGTCAATGCAATCAGTTGAGTGCTTCGCTCGTTAATCTTTCTTTTTAATAATTAATTAAAACGGACCTTAAATTGTTACCTAATTCACCTGTTCCATCGTTTTATCCGCGTTGAGTCTAATTATCTGGGTGCATGCATGCACCGGTGCAGTACCTTATTAGCTGCTGGTTGATGACATGGATCGTCGGTAAGTCGAGACACTGCTCTGCAACAGGCACTGAACCGCCGGCCGTTCAACCCCAAGGCGGTGGCGGTGGCACCAAAGTTTGAACACAGGACTGGGCTGGGAGCCTGGGACCCCATTTGCATGAAATGGTTCGTTCCCTTATGTGTCAGCAAGTTGTATACAGGTGCGCGCACATCCTTTTTAGTCGTATTTTATATTTTATTAAACGCATACTTACTTAACTAATAATGGGTCTATTCGGCTAGCTAATAAGTTGAGAAGACTGATTTTTTTTTTAAAAAAAAAACACTGCCAGAACAGCTGATAAACTGAAGCGAAATAACAGTTCTATGGTCATCAATACTAATATGATCTACTATCATATATACAATCTCTCTTTTTATTGTGAATTTGCAATACACAAATGCTCATACATGCACACTAACTCACCCCTATAAATAAAATACACTCTACTCCACTATGAGCACTTCTGAAATACTGTACTATAGTAAAATAGCATTGTTAAGTACTCTCATAAATAAATCTATAAAAATAAGAGCAAGCAGCTCATCATCCGGGTAGTCAAGTTACACCATATAGAAATTTAAGCAAACGACTTCCTCTCAGTTCTTATATGTCATTCGCAAAAAAAAAAGGTTCTTATATGTTGAGTTTCTTTGACCGGCGCGACAGCCATCCTTCTTCTATATATCTAATTTTTGGCTTCGTCCCAGGTCCAAACCCTAAAAGTTTGCCTGTAGTATCAGTCTCGCGTTACACCGTTGAGCGTGGTCGGTTCGTAACGACGCTCTATATGCATAAATTTTTCACCGAGATGAAACAATGGTTTGAACGTTTTTTTTTTTTTTTTTTGAACAAGTGGCAATCAAGCTACCAAAAGTCTACAAACTACTAGTCTACTAGTAGTAATAATTTGGAAATGGACAAAACCTTGCCACTTTGGAGACTCATCAGATTGTACTAGCACACGCACATCTCGTCTCTCTTTTCTCCTCCCCGACGGCCCCACCAGGCCACCACCAGCCACCAATGCAGGAGTAGGATCTCTCTCTCTCTCTGCACTCTGCAGCACGCACGCACGCGGCCGGCCGGCCGGCCGGCCCGCGTCTCGTACGTGCACATGCTGTAGCCTGTAGCTGCCTTTGGTTTCTTTCTTTCCTGATGTGAGCATGCATGAGCGTGAGCCCGGGGCCGGCCCGTGCCTGTCGGCCCTACCGCACACATGGCTTGCCCTGCCCACCCACCCGATCTCATCACCCAACTCCATCTCCAATTCTCCATGCACGCCGATGCGCCCATCACCCACCCATGTCGATCCAACCTCAGCAGCCGCGCGTCCTGCCAAACCAAACCAAACCCAGCACCGTGCGTGCGTGCCGAAAGGACAGGATTCTCTTACATATACCACGCAACGCATCATCATCGAACGGAGGAGCGCACGGACGGCGACGACGACGCCGCCGCCGCCGCCGCCGCCGGCGAGCTGCCTCCCGGACGTCGGTGGGACACGCAACGCGCAGCCGCAGCCGGCCGGCAGCCGTCTGCCAACGGAGCGAGCACACATGGACGACGGTGGGTGGAGGAGGACGACGGCAGGCAGGCAGAGCCAAACTGCCAGCCAGACCGGCGCTCACCACAAGCTGCTAAAGGGCAGTCCGTCCATCCGTCACGCACTACCTAGTGTCAGTGTGTGTGTGTGTGTGTGTTGGCAGCACCAGCCAGTCAGTCAAGCCGAGCGAGAGAGAGAGTCCCACGACAACACATGTGTGCGTGTCCGTGCAACCCATAATAAACAGCGCGCAAATGCGACGCGCACCAAGCAAGGTCCCACTAGAAGAAAACGAAAACATGTCCTAGGACATGATGCGTCCTCAAAATACTATCTTTGTCCCTCTGTCCCAAAAAATAAGTGTACATGTTGCTAAATTTTTTAATAAAAAGATATAGAAAAAAATTATTAATATTTATGTTTTTTATAAATAAGTATATTATGAAAGTATATATTTTATGCTTAGCATTAATGATACTTAATATACATAATAAATATTAGTAAATTTTTATGTATATTTGGTCAAACTTTAAGAAATTTAACTCATCGGAAAGCGCTATGTCAATTTATTTCGGCCGCTGGGACAAAGGGGGTATATCTTTTCCCTCTGCATCCTTGCTCTTAAATCTTGAGTGACACGGGAAAAAGTCACAAGTGGTTGAATTAGTGTGAACCCGACCTAACTATCTTGTGGTTACATATAGTGTTAATAATAATGATGGAGTCTGATATGTATAGCAGGTTCACGCTCACCTTATAGTGCCAATGATGCAGAAGGGATAGCTGTTACTATAGAGTGTCATGTACGATTGGAATTCGTTGTCCTAGTAATTAACACTCGTTGACTTGTTGTCATGGCTAGACAAAAAAAAGCCTATAGATTTCATTTCGCAGCCGCGTATGTCTTTAGTCCATTATCTCGGGATTCAACATAACTTGATAGGTTTATGAGCCGAGATGATAACCGGATGGTCTCACGCATCAAGTAAGCATGAGTACATGTAGTGTTGTTAAAGATTAGAGTTGTTTTTGCATTAGGTGTAACGCTTGATGTCAAGCTGAGATAAAAGCCTATGAGTCTTTCCTAACTGTGCATGTTGCTACATGCATTAGGGTGTAACGCCTATTGTCATGCGCATGACAGATTTATGAGTCAAGATGATGAAGAAGTATGATATATACTACCAATCATGCAGAACGCATAGCTGTTGTTGTAAAGTGTTGTGCATGATTGAAATTTGTCGTCCTAGTAATTAACGTCCGTTGCCACGGCTAGACAAAAAGCCTATACATGTCATTTCTCAACAGCACCTGTGTCTCAAGAGTTGGCATAACTTGACGGATTTACGAGTGGAGAAGATAACCGGATGGCCCATATAGGACCGGTTCTCAGGCATCAAGTAAGCGTGAGACACGTGATGTCACATAGTACCACGTAACGCTTGCTGTCACAGCGAGACAAAAACCTGCGAGTTTTTCCCAACCGTGCACGTCGCTGGTCCGCTGTCGCTAGCTCTGGCTTTGCACCCATGTGACATTATCATTTGTGCACATAGCATTACTCTTATTAGGTAGGACCCCCTCCTCCAAACATAGGTGCCCCCAAAACAAACCCTTGTTTCGGCCCTTCTCTCTTATATATAGACCCCACACCACCTCCCTCTTATTCCTCCTCCAGTTCTCCCCCATTCCATTATTTTCTCTCTCTACCTCTTTCTACCATTTCTCTCCTTCTCTAGTCTCTAGAGAAAAAGAAAAGGGAACCAAAGAAGCTAGACAGGCAGCCGCACGCGCGCGTAGGTTCTCTCGGCCGGCCATGGGATTCCCGTCGGTGTGCTACTGCGTGATCCTGCCGCAGCCGCTCATCCTGGTGCTGCAGCTGCTGGACTTCCTGCGGCACGCCGTCCTGCTCTGCCTCTCGTCGTTGGGCCTCGTGGCGCCGCCGGCCGCCAACGACCACCCGGCCTACGCGGCGGCTCCGCTGGCGCCGGCAGACCTGTGGGCACTGCAGCCGTCGTCGTCGTCGCTGCTGCTGCAGGCGGCGGCCGTGGCAGCAGCGCCCCCCACGCCGGCCACCATCAAGGCCCGCCTCCCCGCCGTCCGGTACGCCGTCCTGCTCAGGTCCCGCCGCCCCGCGTCGCCGGCGCCGGCCCCGGCCGTCTGCGCCGTGTGCCTGGGCGCGCTCGAGGCGCGGCACCGCGTCCGTGAGCTCGGCAACTGCGCGCACGCCTTCCACAAGGCCTGCATCGACAAGTGGGTCGACAAGGGCCGGGCCACCTGCCCGCTCTGCCGCGCCCTCCTCCTCCCCGACGCCGGCGACGGCGACGGCCTCAGCGTCGGCGAGCTCGCCTCCTCCCCCTTCTCCTTCTGAACCCACCCACGCGTAGTACGCGCGCCCACGCTCCAGCGTTCCAGCCAGCAAGCGAACTAGCGGAGGCACACGGCGGGGCTGGCATCGGCGGCCGCTTGGGAGGCAGAGCAAGGTCAGTAACTAGCCACCTACCTGCAGTACTATATGCTAGCTGATGAGATGAGCCCCGACGTACGGCTGGCCCGGTGCAGCTAGCTAGTGGTCCATCCATCCTTCCATGGATCCGATCGGAGCTTAATTTGTTTCTTGGAAGCAATGAAAATGGGGAGAGAGGAGGGAGAAGAGAGAGAAGAGGAGGTGTCAGTGACGGTGAGGTGGTGCAATATTAGTGGTAGGTGAGACACTAATTATGAGGAGGAGGACAGGGATGGCTACCTGCATTGGATCTGGTGAATGCCTTGGATAGATCCATCCATCCACCCCATCCACTACCCTCCACCTAGATCTCCTGCAACTCCAATTCACCCTCTCTCTGTATTAGTTTTCTTTTTCTTTTTATTTTTTCCATGGTTCCCCTTATATTATTATTAACTTAATTTGTGAGGGGAACCAAGAGAGATGTACATTGTACATAGCTGCTGCCTCCACTTGACAATATTATTGGAATGGAACAAATAATTTTGTCTCTCTCACATGCATGACTATCTATCAGCTGTCCACAAAAGTTTTATCCCTGTGTGTACACATTGAGCTGTGCTAGCTGCTACACACACACGCTAGCTCCATCTCCCCTGTTGTGTGATGATGTCATTTGGCATAGTGCAATTTGCCTGGTTGTGTCTGTCATGATGTAGTATGGGTGTATCTCTGATTGGGGTTCCCAACGGATATGCCCCTCTCATGTTTGGTGATTAGGGGCCTCTCATCAGGTCTCTCAGTAAGCACTGTGTTAATTAGTGTGTAGAGGGGGACAATCAGGATATGAGCCTACCTTAACGCAACATGCAAGTGCCTAGGTGGTAGCCCCCCGGCCTGGGTATACGTAGGCATGATGTGTACCATAGTACTTTTTGATAACTCTGTAGGATATACATATAATAGTATAGGAGTAGTATATATGAGCAAGGCAGTCAACACATGTAGTGTGGTAATAATGCAATAGTAATATTAGTGTTATAGAAGCAGATGTCGTAGATGGGTTCAGTATTGGGAAAACTATTCCTATGTTGCAAAAGGTGCGTCATTTAAATTTGTTCCTAGTCAAACAGCTTCTAAGGTTACATGAAAATTCACTAACATCTAAGATTTCAAAATTAGTTTCACCAAATTCACTATGAAATATGTCTTTCATATATTACATTTCGTATTATTGTAGACATTAATGTTTCTCCTATACAAAAAATCAAAACTAAGTAAATTTGACATTAAAAATGACCCATATTTTAGGACGGGGTAAAAAAAATTAAATGTCGCACTTAAAAACATAGGCAGTCTAAACTTTATCTGCCCACTATAGACTCCATAGCACGGCCAAGCACACCCACCTCGCATTAGGGGTTTGTTCGGTTAGCTTCCAGTCTGAAATGGCTCGCTATTAATAGCTTGGAATGAATTGGGGGTCGGTAGTGAGGCATCATCGTACGTCAAGTCTGTACAATTTGACCTCTGGGAACCATGGATCTCTGCAAATGATCCCTTTTTTTATTGAGACAGCAGCACCCGTGTGTCATTGCGACCCTGATCGGATCGGACAGCACCGCACGGGCGTCGCGATATTTCACGTGGTGGTACCTGGCACAAGTATAATCTTTTGCCTGCAGAACATTACGACGCGTCCACCGTGCAAATTTCCAGAGAGATTTACGAACTGTGTATCATCAGTGTCTCTCTCTACCAGGATTGGTTTTCTAAGGAAACTTGAGAGGATGAAAACGTAAAGGATGAACTTGAGGGTGTTCGATTGTAAACTGTACACTGTCAGCAAAGCATTGGGCCCAGTTTCAAAAAGAAAAAAAAAGGAAAGTGTTGGGCCCTGGCCCGTCCACGAACGGCGGCCAATCTATAACTCTTATAATCTTAACCCCTACTAACGAATTCTCTGGCCTCTGATTGGTCCAATCCTGAAAAGTGATGTCATGTGACGTCATCAAATCAGTTATGCCCACTAAGCCTCATTTATCTCCCACTGACTATTTCTTTTGAAATAGAAAAAAGTCTTAGCAACCTAAACTAAGTATCGTAATTAAAATTCAATTGCACCATGGTATTCCTCACAATAAACTCTTCAAAACAAGATCCCACATGGATATATTTTGATAACTTTTTAAAAAAATTTAAACCGTTTGTAAGCAAAAACCTGTTTGTAAGCAAAAACCTAGCAAAACTACATATCATATGGATTACATGTGGTCCTCCAAACCATGTATAATTTTATGAAGGAAAACTCCTAAAATTTTAGGAGGGGGATGACCTTTAGGTATAGTAGGGGTGGGGGTTCAGGTAAATGAGATTTGGGTGATGCTCAGTTAAAATAATCTATACCATGTATGTCAATAGACTTATATTTCTACTTCATACCAGCAAAGAACGCGTCGGGGGCATCCTACTAGTTAACATAGTTGCGTGCTCTAAAATATAATTTTTTAACATAGCTGCGGTCGGGCGAGTAGCGTCGCGTAAGAGCACTCCCAATTCAGGCTTTCTATCTCCATTTATTATACCGCCACATCGGCATTTTAATGACGTGGAAGACAATTTAATGAAGAAAGAGAAAAAACCGTTTCTTGTTTAGAAACGACGTCTACGCGCAAAACTAGGTTGTCTGTCTCGAGTTGCAGATCCTGTGCGGCTGTTAGCTCGCCTGCGGGTGCGGCCGCCCTGCTCGTGTCTTGGCAAAGCTTCGTAGCCGAAGCTTGCGCATGGCCTGCCGGGGCCGCCGCAACGGAACTCGCGTGCCTCACCAGCTCGCTGGGCCACCTGCGCTCGCGCGCCGGCCCCCATTGGCGCCGCCTGCGGAGCTCACATGCCTCGCCAGGCCGCCTGCAAAGCTTCGCCGACGCGATTGGCCCGCGCCCGTCTACGGTATTTAGGATCTAGATGACACTCTCGCCAAATTTAGAGACTGTGGTGATCACTTCGAAAGTTCGGAGATCTAGTACTTTGAGCCAAGTTGAGGGATCCGAAAATCACATTTTCAAAGAACGGAGACCTAAACGGCACGTCTTTGCCAAGTTAAATGACCGCCGGTGAATTTTCATCAAAATTAAAATGGATTAAAATGTACTTATGATAAAGTTTCAGTCAAACAAAGGTCAGAGTCTAGTAGTCCAAAGGCAGTGAAGATCTGCACGCTGCACAGGACTACAGGAGTAGGATAGCAGCCAAGTTTCCGGAACGTAGGGGACATGGTACTGGAACGTGGTACGTGGTATACCTTGAGAAACTGTGGAACGCAGGGGGTGCTTCAACGTGCTCCTTTAACTAAGGAAACGCGTACCAACTCAGAACGGAACGAGACCGGGACGGCGTGGTTGGTCCGTGTTTTGGGACGGTGCAGAGTTCGACTCCTAACTATTGTCTTGTTCTGTCCTAGACGTTTGTTGTTTTTTGTTTTATTGGCCGTTGGTTTTTCCATCCAACGAACAGCCTGCGAAGCTGCTAGCAGCCGCCGCTCACGCACAGACACTACGGGCGTGTTTGGAAGGGAGGCCCTGCCCAGCACGGCTGTCCGCCCTAGCCATGGCTAGCACGAGCACAGCTGCAATGGTGCAACTTCGCGTGTTTGGTTCACCTGGTCCAATCTAACCCGGTTTAATTGAGATCGTGTTTGGTTTGTGAACAAAATAGTTATGCTTACCCTCCACTGAAATTCGGTAGCCTTACCACCACACCTTCAGGTTTCTCTCCTCCTCGACATTTCGTCGAGCACCCCAATGGCGTGCCCCCGGTGTGACTTGGAATCACAAGCTCGCAGGCATGGAGGAGAACCGGCTGAGCAGTCGTGGCCGGAGCAGAGGAGCCTGCACCCTCGTCAGCTTAACAGCCTCAGTGAGCGGCGGCACGTCTAGCAGCTCGACCATGTTGCCCTTCCCGCTCCCATGTAGTCGCTGTTGGCCCCGACCACCAAGGCCTTGACGCTCCCGACGATGTCCACCGGAGCAGGGCCGCGCGCCGGGAAGCTCCACCACGCTTGGGAGCTCCGCGCGAGAAAGAGGCGCCTGCGCCCGTGCGGGCGTCTCCCTCGCTCCTCCTCCAACGGCACGCCGGGCCTCGGCCGCCACCTCCTCGATCTTAAGCAGCAGCACGTGTTGGGGCAGCGCGAGAGATGGAGCACGAGGGGCCACGAGCGGGACGGTGGGAGAGCTCGGAGGAGATGGAGCCGTTGGGGGAGACGATGAGGAGGCCGGGCGGGGGAGAGCGGCGCGTCCGAGGTGAGAGGTGAGAGGGTGGTAGGTGACGAGCTCGCTCACCATGCGCTCCGCCTCGCTCCCGGCCGTGTGAGCCGTGGAAAAACGGAGGTGAATCCCGTTTTTCCGCAGCCATGAGAGAGAGTGATTTTGGGACCGCCAAGGCCTGGCTCGCGAAAGTGGGCCTAGGCACCAAACAAGTGAAGTTGCAGCCCGGGGGTGCGGCCAGGGCCGTCGGGCCACCCTCACAAACAGGCCCTACGTATCCCCTGGAAGTCGTTAGGCCACCCACCGCCCACGCATGGGCACGAGACACGCGCACCATGAGCCGGCCGATCGTGTGCGACGGCGAGTCACGTTCCATCGTCTCTTGGGACGGCGAACCGTCATGTCCCCGTTCCACGAATCGGAACGTGGAACGCACCCACGTTCCGTTCCCCCGGCTGCTTGTAGGACTAGCAGCCTTGTTCGCCCCCCTTTTGCCTTGTTTAGTTACCTGCAAGTTACAAGTTTTTTTACTCTCTCCATCACATCAATTTATAGCCGCATGTATGAAGTATTAAAAATAAATAAAAAAATAACTAATTGCACGTTTGTTGTAAATCACGAGGCTAATCTTTTTGAGCCTAGTTGGGCCCGATTGGACAATATTTACCAAATACAAACGAAATGCTACATGACTTTTCAATCTTTCTCCATCCCCAATTTAAACAAGCATTTCGTTTGTATTTGGTAAATATTGTCCAATCGTGGCCCAACTAGGCTCAAAAAGATTCGCCTCATGATTTACAATAAAATCGTACAATTAGTTATTTTTTATTTATATTTAATAGTCCATACATGCGGCTATAAATTGATGTGATGGAGAGAGAGTGGAAAAACTTGCATAGTTACTCTGCAAGTTGCAAGTTTTTCCACTCTCTCTCCGTCACATCAATTTCTACCCGTATGTATGGAGCATTAAATGTTAGTAAAAAATAACTAATTACACAATTTTGTTGTAAATTACGAGACGAGTCTTTTGAACCTAATTAGCCTACGATTAGATAATATTTACCAAATACAAACGAAAGTGCTACAGGAGTTCCGGTTGAAGAAACTTTCCATCTGAACAAACCCCTTGATAGGCAATGCATGTGCGTGTTCCCGGGCTGGGCTGGCCTGCCTGCAAGCGGAAAACGAAGCAGGGTGACAGGCCCATCTAGACTTTTGGCCCTCTCTTTTCCGGCAGCGATTCAATGCTACTACTGCAGTACTGCTGCCTCGTCGCTACCATCAGTGCATGTTCTCAACTGATCAGCCTGCAGGCAGCGACCGCTTGCTGAAGCTTTGCTAGACCTCTCTTTTTGATTTACAAACAATCTAATCTTCCTATAAGTTATCAAATATATGGAGACATGCAATATGCCCTTAGTATAACATTTTGAGTGAATTGCGCTACGTGTTTTTTTTCCACTTCTCATCTAGGTTTATAAATTTTCCCACTTGAAATCCTTCATGACGAAAAAAGCAACAAATAAATAAAAATGCTTATATGAAAAGTGTAAAAGACACTTGAAAACGAAAAACAAGGGAAACAAAAGCTATGTGTAAAAAGACACAAGGAATAGAATCC
>JADLZL010002248.1:0-38698 GCA_015844335.1 Chrysopogon serrulatus | reverse complement strand
TTTTATTAAGGAGAAAAGAATTGTCATCATAAAGAGCTGCAGAGATGCGGTGGTTGGTGTTTGCAAGATGCAAACCAAACCATCACTTCCCCTAGCCTACCCAAAGAAAAACATAAAGTACTATATGGAGCCTATTTGTGCGACAAATGGAGCAAATGGGTGTACTCCCAACAACAAAGTGAGTAGTGCAGCTAGACTCCTATAGACAGCGGGAAGCCACTGTTCCCTTCTTAAACCACCGCTGTTGCCACCCAGGACACCCAAGACACGGACTCCACATGGTCTCTAAACACCTGGGCATTCCACTCCTTCCATACCGTCCATGCTACAAGGAGCACCAAATAATTGAACCCGGCCAAACTTCATCACGCTATATGCGACCCTTCAATGCCTCTCCTCCAACGAGCCATCCACCAGCTCTGAGGAGTGAGGATGTCGATCTATCATGCTCGGTGGCTTCATCTTTATCGTTGGTTTGCCAAAGACGCCCATCAACGATGGCAACCTCAACCACTGCAAACCTTCGCTTAGCGAGGTCCTTCCATCCAAAGCATGTTTGACTCGTTACATAAGCCGGTTGATTTGCTGTGACAGAAAAAATACTATTCAAATTACTGATAAGACCGGGCGATAAGACAATTAAATAGGACAGCGATGTCAGTGTCTTTCTTCACGTTCCATGCTTCCGAATGTCCTTTTGTAATTCACATGGGCGACATGCATGGCAGCGATGTTTCCTAAACATGTCCATGTACTCACTCAGTGTCTTTCTTCACTTTCTGAGTTTGTACTGTGTCCCTTACGCTGCGAGCGAGAAGGCACATGGAGGCAAACATGTCCATGTGCGTCGTGATTATCTAGATCCTCTGTTGTAGGTCTGTGTGAAACATGGCTACTTCACTGATATAATAATATATGTGTTTGTATCAAAAGAAAAATATATGGTCTGTGTGAGGATACTATTACACTCATTCATCGAAATATATACGATGCGAGGATCAATTATCTTATTTTTTCGTACCATGTCAGATCTAGCTAACTAAATAACTAATTATTGGGAACACCCTAAAGGATCCACCAATAATATATCCCCGTAAGATAAAACAAGATATCACCACAGTACCAAATTTAGTAACTAAGTGGCCACAGTAGTGGTGATAATCAAGATGTACGATCAAACAACACGCATCATCACCACCTAATGATATGCTGCAGTGACAGTGATGATCACTTCATAACAGATGGATTAAGTGACACACAGATGGTGATGATCTCTTCATGACCACCGGATTCTGTGCCAGATCGACGGTGATGTCCACTTCATCAACCGACGGATCGTACTCGAAACTGGTGGTGATGCTCAATTCATCAGAGTCAATCACGGACCAGCGATGATGGAAACGACGACATCTACATTAATCTTTCTACAAGACATAAAAATCTTAATTTTTGAGGTGGCACTCTCATCGAACCACTCCCATAAATCATTTTAGAAGGCAATAGATTTTAGAAGACACTGAAAAAAATATGCCTAGCACTTAAAATGTATTTTTGGAAGAGAGTCTCTTAACTGGGCCATCTCTTTTAATAAGTTGTGGACGCAAGTGATATATTTTTGGTAGTATTGAGCCAAAAAAAAAACTAATATTTTCTATAGTAATAGTTCCAGTACATCCAATTTTTTTTTTTTTTTGTGATAAGTACTTTCAATTTCTTTAGAAGGTTCTTTGGGCGGAAAAGTCAGCCAAAATTGTAGGGAGCGGTAGAGTTATTAAGTTTTGAAAAGATAACGGATCGAGTTCATCTAGCCTAGATATACAATATCCGGAGCACTATATAGTAGTGGATGAGCAGTTGGGTACAGTAGCTGGACTCTCGGATGGTAGCAACCTGAAATGTACCTTTAGGAGGTTAGTGTAGTAGACAACGGGTTGATGTCCCAATGGTTAGAAGTACAATGCGTGCTTTTTAAAATAAAACAAAAAAAGTAGAATGCTTAAACTTCTGTGACAAAGACAACTTCATGATATGGTTTTCACCCTGGTTGCATTTGTTTCTTTGGTCGCTTTCTTGGAAGAGAACTCAAACTAGTAGATGGAAAAGCTAGAGGACTTTGGGCCTCTTTGGCAAGGCTATTGTTTCTCATTGTACCAGTACTATAGTACGGAGCCGGAGAAGCTGCAAAACGTGGCTCCTCTGGCTCCTCCTCTTCTCAGTTTATTTGATGCCCCGGTTTCTAAAACGGCTCCTTGCTATAGTGATAAATAGTGTCACTACAGTGACTAACAAGGAGGAGCTACAGCCCGTTGAAGCCGTGCTAAAGAAGCCCTTAACCTACTTGTCCTGTAGAAAATCTGAAACTGTGCATATCTTCTTTGATTAAGCAGTAGCTAGACAGATGTGGGTGATCAGAAATGGGATTGCTAAAGAAGAGTTTGTCATTAGATTTGGTGCAATTCGTATATTCACTAAGTAATAATTAATTCAATGCATGCATCAATACGCTTAGCTCGCAGCCTTATGAGGTCTTGGAAACTATGAAACGATCTTTACTTTATTTCAGAAAGGAAGATGGAGCCATTCTAAAGGATTATAGGCTTGACCAGGAGTTGGATCATCCTTTGCTCGATGAAGCAACCAGTAAAGCTGACAACCATCATCAAGAAGCTGCAATACATCAACAACCACTAGTAGAGAACAGACACTCAGTTCAGCACATTGGTCCAAGTTAGAGTTGGGTATGGGACAAATGTGAGTAGTAGTCTTGGATTCAAGTTTCATAGACCTCTGAGGCATTACTAACCGGACTAAAGAGCCTCCTGAGGCATTACTCCCAGTTCGTACATAGACCATTTAGTTCTAGTTGGTAAGTTCAATCGGACAAAAAGACCCTTAACGAACCAGGACTAAAGGATCATCCATGGATTAGTTCAAAAGGAAAAAAAAATCTCATCTAAAGTCATATGTGTTGTGTAGGCATGGTGGAAAAGCTATGTGTAAGACAATGCATGAAGTCTTGGTTTCAAATCACACCAATTTTTTAGCTCATAGATCATTATTTAGTACTGGTTTAGATAATTAGGCCTTCAATCCAGTATCCCTAGTTCTGGTTGAGAAACTGAAACTAAATCTCTTTCCTAGCTAGGACTAGAGCCAATTTTTAGTGAGCAATCTTGGATGATCACTAGGTAGCCTTGGGCATGGACAAGAGCTTGTTGGAGTACCTAACAGTACACATGGATGAAAGATGGAGCTCCAAGTGAAATGCTGAGTTACCGCGAAGCAGATAATAGCCTCTCAACAAGGATAATAGCGAAAAAGTTAGGAGAACTAGTATCTTTTTTAGCTTGATCTAGTTTCACCTAGAAAATTGTGAGCTAATAAACAGCTTTTAAAAAAGTTGTTTCATCCAGATCCGTTTGATAGAAGAAGCTAAAAACAGCTTTGTAAAACTAGTAGAAAAGGCCTACCAAATAAACCCTTAGGGAGTATTAAACTAAGACGACTTTACAGGTAATTTGACCTTGAAACCAGTTGTTGAATGGCGTAGTTGCTGTCTTACCTTTCTCTGCTGTTCTTCTGAAGACGCTGGTATCAGCTGCGTTGGTCCACTCCTGCCCTTGAGCAGATAAGTCATGGCGACCGAATTACTACGCAATCATCATCATGCACTGAAAACATGTGCGAACCTTCTCGTATTTATAGAATTGCTCAAGTGTTTCCATGTCTCGGCGAATGCACACAACAAGTTAGCTGGTGGTTGCATCCTGTCCATAGTGTATATCCGTTAAAATATTTATGCAAATAATAAAATAAATTAATCAATATTCAAAAATATCTTTGTTGATAAAAGATCCTAGCAATAAAATAAATTATATTTATATAAAAAGACTTTGAAACGAAGTGGACGAATGATCGCCAGCCCAGATGCACGCACGCCAGTTTTTCCGCCGTGAGAGATGCATGGGACGGGAGAGAAAGGATAGAAATTTCACCTTTTTATTACATGCCGTGCGTGCCAACTAGTAATACACCAGCAACAAGTTTTTGTGGTGGTTTTTGAAGCCCTGTCCACGGCTTTGGGCGGACGGAGGGAGTAAACCCGATGCAACGTTAGCAATGAATTTATTCTGACCGGCCAGTCAGCAATCAGCATCATGCACATTTGTCGTATGTGGGCTCCAGATTATTGACGGGCGGTCGGGCGCCGTGATGGAGTACGCGGACATCATCTCCGTCACGGAACCATGGATGGCCGACGATGGTCCGTCAAGGTCTCAAGGACGTGGATTATCTCTGAGCGTGGTAGATGGCTGGCAATGGAGAAAGAGCAATTCAATGCTTCAATACAGAGGGTGCGAGAAGACAAATAACCTCCCATGTTTGTAACACCCCAGGAAGAAGCACCATAAATTTTTCTAGAGAATTACCACACTTCAACACTAACAAATAGAGTAATGCTGAAACAACAATACAAAATTTAATGATAAAGATTCTTTATTGATCACTAGACTAACATAATTCAAACCAACCGAATCATAATCCAACACGATAAATAGCAAATAACCAACTAGTCCAAGATTAACAAAATATTATTATTATAAAACATGTGTCCTATGACATGCATAACTTATAAGTGATGTGCACACATGTCGCTACTCCCCGTCCCCGAGCATTCATCTTCCAAACTCATACACCCGAGGGAAAAACAACGTTTAAGGTTTATGGAAAACCCCAAAGAAGTAAACTGCCTTTAACTGAGTTATATAAATCATAGTTCAATTAAACATCAATTTAAATAGCATAATAACAGATACATCAATATAGTAGATACGCCACTAGCTTCATAGACATATAAATACATTAAAAGTACAAATGTGAATGATGCAAAGCAATGCAAAATGCGAAAAAGTGCAATGAAATGCAAAATGCTTAATGATGCAATGCAAATGCATGACACCCAAACATCCCAAGAAGAGGGAGTGAGGGTTGCAACCACATTGTTCATCAACGTGCGTTGCTGTACCGGTACTTGCCGCACCAATTTAGCTACGGTTTCTTCCAAATGCATACCAACGGAGAGAGTGCAAGTGCAAAGGTTGCAATGCAAGAACTTCAAGTACATCATAGTCCAACAATAAAACCACTAGATATAAATTCATATACTTCAGAGTACAATAAATAACTATAAATTTTAGAATATATTGGTAGTGTGAGATACTCATAATTTAGTGGAGGCAATTCAAACAAAAAGTTAAAGCATGTAGACCACAACGCCACGTTTACTCGCCTTCACGGAAGATCAAAAGTAGAGCTAAGCACGATCCGAAGGTGCACCACCTGATTACAAGTAAATCTCAGTACCATCACCATCATACCAACAAAACAAATAACAAATTGCGCACTAAAGTGCCCAAAACCCCGCCGTTCAAGCACCTACTATTTTGCTACAGACTATGGCAGCAGCACTGTCCCTTCTCTTTTTCATAGACACTACTTAAAGCATTAAAAAATTCTTAAAATTTACTAGGTGGTAGAAAGTTTGGTATTATACCATTCGACATAAGAAGTCACCAAGATAGCGCAAAAATCCAATTTAGCTAACTGAACTTTTCTCACGTCAAAAACAGAACAAAGAACGTTATTTAATTGATAACTAGAGAATTACTCATCCAAAAGATATGATATAAACCAATCTGAAAGCTTAATAAATCTCCTACAACTTTGGTTCAGAAATTTTGATCCATAAAACTTGATCTAAGAAAGTGGATCATAATTTGGCACCTTACCTAGGTCAACCACAGCAAGCATAACGATAAGATCCCATCGATCCACTCCTTCCTTCCTTCCCCTTCTCCACCTCACGGCGATCTATGCCGCTATGACCGCCTCATCGACCCCATCTACGGCTAACCAAGGTATGTCCATCAAGAACAACGAGACAAGGAAAATCAAAGGCAAACGAGGGAAGGAATGATGTCTAACCAAAGATCAAGGAAGACGGTACCACGTAAGACAATGACGGCGAATCGGCGGCGGCGGCGGCGGCAAGGCCTTCTCCCTTCTCTCCCTTCTCCCCTCTCCCCCTTCTCCTTCCTCTCTTTTTTTTCCATGGCTGAACAGGAGCGGCGGCGGCGGGAGGGTTTGGGAATACAAAAAGAAACTGCACAGGAGGAACTGGTTACTATAGCGGCGGGTTACTGTAGCGTCGCTACAGTAGTCACCCTTTTTCTCAAATCTTGTAATATGCGTAACTTTGTGATCCGAACTCGAAATGATTTGTATGAGTAGTCAAATTGAAAGATTTCGACGAGCTCTGTGTATTTGTAATCTCCATTACTCCATTAGACCAAGTGACAAAAATTCAAATTTTCGATCTCTTTAAATCCGATCAATCTCCACTAAAAAATCACTTGATTCTTAAAAAAAAAATAATCCGTATTTACCAAGCATTCTTGGGTATTACATTCTTCCCCCCTTTTGGGAATTCGTCCCCCGAATTCATCCAAGCAAAGTTACTAATAAAATAAGAATGGAACCACATGCTTAACGAAACCACTCACCAGATTCGAAGAGATCCGGGTACTCCTTGCACATATGATCCTCTAACTTCCATGTGGCTTCTCGTTCTGTTTGATGTGACCATAAGACCTTGACATATTTGATAGTTCGGTTACGCATCACACGTTCAGAGAACCCTAATATTTGCACCGGCCGATACTTAAATGTTAACTCTTGTTCTATGGTCACTGGCTCAGCTTCCATTATCTGCTCTGGATCTTTCAGATATTTTCTCAACATAGAGACATGAAACACTGGATGTACTCCTGCCATAGAGTTCGGTAACTGCAACCGGTATGCCAATGAGCCAACACGGGCGATAACCACATATGGTCCAATGTACCTCGGGCTAAGCTTTCCTTTGGTACCAAAACGAACAATTCCTTTTGTTGGTGAAACTTTAGGAACACCTCATCTCCCACTGCAAACTCCAATGCCCTTCGTCTAATATCTGCATAGCTCTTCTGCCGACTCTGAGCAATCAACAAATTTTGTTGAATATCACGTACTTTATCATGAGTCTGTTGTACCCAATCTGGACCAACCAAAGAGCCACCAACCACATCCCAACAAAGTAGAGAGATATATCTACACCCATACAATGCTTCGTATGGGGCCATCTGAATGCTAGACTGATAACTATTATTGTAAGCAAACTCCGCCAAAGACGGGTGATCTTCCCAACTTCCCTTCCATGAAAGTACACAGGCACGCAACATATGCTCCAAGGTCTAAATAGTATGCTCGGACTGACCATTTGTCTGAGGATGGAAAGCAGTACTCATATCAAGTTCTGTTCCCAAAACACTCTACAAACTTAGCCAGAAATTAAATTAAACACAAACTTCCTGATCTGACACAATAGACTTGGGCACGCCATGTAACCTCACAATCTCCTTGATATACAGTGGAACCAAATCTACAGCCAAATTATTTGTTTTCATTGGGATGAAGTGAGTCACTTTGTAAGCCTATCAACGACAACCCAAATAGCATCTTTGCCTCTAGGCGAGTGAGGCAATCCAACTATGAAGTCCATTGTAATCTTTTCAGATTTCTACTCAAGGATCTCCAATGACTTTAACGACCCAGCTAGTCTCTGATGCTCAGCCCTTTCTGACAAATATCACATGAAGCTACATACTTAGCAATATCAACTTTCATCTGCTTCCACCAAAAACTCTGCTTTAAAACTCGATACATCTTAGTCTCACCTTGATGTACTGTATATCGAGTGCAATGAGCTTCCCTCAAAATATCCATCTTCACCTTAGCTTTCTGTGGCACACATAGATGACCTCTAAAATAAATAGTGGCATCAACCTCTATGCTAACTTGTGGGGTTTATTACCTACCTCAAATCGCTTGCAAACAGCTTGAAGTAATCGATATTGCAACTAATCTACTCTCACCTTCACATGGAATGATGACCGAATCAAAAATTGGGTCTCCTCACATTAAACACCACCATAGCAAACAAAAAAAATCCATGTGGTCCAAGTCACCAATAAAATCATGCATGCTTTTAGATCACCTACCCTACTAAGAGTGGGGATGAAAACGAGAATATATTTCTCAATATCTGTCCATCTCAAAAAGATCAAACACTATATGCATAGGTTGTATCATTTAAACTTTGACTGTATCCAAATCCAAACACTCAACATTGGATTCTTGATATTCATAGGAAATAGATATTAATATCCAAATGATCTGTATATGGTTCTAAGATCGTAGAGAAAAATATGGGATACAATACTGGATATGGGACATAACACATAGGATCATTGTTATACCCATTCAAATCCGTTCCAGTTCTAGAGCAACATTTGCCTTTCTAGGATGATACTGAACAATCAAATTATAATCCTTAACAAACTGTAGACACATCGTCTGCCTCAAGTTTAGGTTATTCTGAGTAAATATATATACTTGCAATTTGATGGTCGGTAAAGATATCATAAGAATTGCCCTAAAGTTAGTGCCTTCAAATCTTCAATGTCAATACCACTACTACTAATCCAAATCATGTGTAGGGTAATTCACCTCCACCTCAACTATCTAGATGCAAAGTGATCACCCTTCCTTCCTGCATGAGGAACCAACCTAGCCCCATATTGCAGACATCTAAAATGCTTGCCACTCTCGGGCAAACCAAAATAGGGGCCTTCTCCTTTTTTCTCCTTCAAAGTTCGAAAAGCTCACCTCAAACTCAAATATCCAAACCAACAGTCAACCCTTCATAATAAACTTTGCTACAAGCTTCACAATAGTGGAGAAATTCTTGAACATAGTGATGATAGTATCCAAAGAAGCCTAAAAAAACTGTGAATATCCATGATAGTAGTCGGTCTCTCCCACTCCACCATAGAATATTCTTAGGATCAATAGTGATTCCATACTATTAACAAGATGGTCAAGAAGGGAAAACAACATGAGGAAGTCAGAAGGAACACTTATTTACCTTGGCAAATAGGTACTATTCCTTAGTATAACAACTCATTCTAAAAGAATGGACCACCTTCAAACCTCGACCAAAGGGTTAAACTTTACTATTTGACAAAATTGTACAATAACCATAGATGCTTGCCAACATGCTCCAAAGCATACAACTTAAAACTAGAATTACGCTAAATTAATTCATCTCACCTTCACAACTAACAAAAACAGAACTTTCTAAGGAAATGACATATGGATCTATTGGGATGACACTAGCGTTAACGATATTCTTTCCGTACTCGCAAGATCTAACCACTTGAGCCCACATCCTCATAAGTCACAACTTCTATGGTGTAGCAATCATGCCAAAGGCACTTTATTTAGCCGATTTAGTTAGTCTCATATCAAAACTTCAATCCAAACAACACACCTGCTATGAAACCTTTATTTAATCTTCTCCTCATCAAAGGGATAGAAAAGCAAAGGGCCATAAATCTCATGAAGAACCAACGAAGGTATGCCATAACGATTCCTCCAATATCAAAGCTATAATTTTCAGACCTTCCCTTGATTTGAGCATAATTCAAGGTAAAGGGACCACTAGATCAACAACTACTGTCTTATAGACTCCAACATGCATTACCTCACATCTTAGTACCAATGTTATATACCTTCTAGGAAGACCATGCCATACCAACAACTAAGGGTTATGCATCTTAACATCATATTTCTGAAGAAACATTGTCATTCTTGACAGGTTCACCAAAGAAGCGTGACAAATCACCATGAAACAACCTCCAAAATGACATGTCCTTATAGACACCAGCCCAAAACAACTATTATCCATGATCCACACAAACCGGTTACTAGCAACATATTAAAGTATGTCATTTAGCTTTAGAGTCATATGAACATTTCTTGCACTCCTCCCACTAGATCATCTTGACTACTACGCTAGCATAATTCAAAGCCTATGAGATCCACGTTAAAACCTTTTAAGCCACAAAACACCTAGATTCTCTAAACACAAATACAAATGCACTTCAACTTCACTTACATTCTTGTCATCCAAACTAACAAGAAGAACAACACTAGGCTTAAACACTAGGCCTTACAAAAAAACTAGCGCCCACTCTCTAGCAACTTGGATTTAAACATCCCTAGAAATCTCATCATGAAACTCCACCTAAGCCTATTTTCACCGTATTTTGACCACCACCACAAGGATGGATTGAGTTGCGCGATGAAAAACACCTTCACCAGACTAAGGACAGGCTAACAAGTCACACAATGACCCACCCATTTGATATATCAAGAGAAAATAGTTATAATGCACGATATGGAGGCCAACCCATTCGTCATTCAACTTTATTCTTTGAATATAAATAGTTGGATCAACCTAACACTCGGTTAACCTCACTTAGCAAAGCAGAGGAGGCAGTGTGGGGGCCCTCCACTCAACCCATCTACTAAGCCAAAGAATACTCTATAGGATTCCAGACTTATTTTTGGCTCCTACATATCAACCTTACAACCATAATCAAAAGATAGCTAACATAGATAGGACCATGGCCACAAAAGCCTATGCTATAGATGAACATAACCACACATATGTACAAAGCAAAATAAGTAAATAGAGCATTTAAGAAAAAAAACCTAACTCCCATCCTATAAGTGCAAGTGTGTCAAGTTTAAATGAGTCAATTTTAGCACAACTTAATCTAGAACCTATAACCTAGGCTCTGATACCAACTGTAACACCCCGGAAAGAAGCACCATAAATTTTTCTAGAGAATTACCATACTTTAACACTAATAATAGAGTACGCGGAAAGCAATAATACAAAAATTTAATAATAAAGATTCTTTATTGATCACTAGACTAACATAATTCAAACCAACCGAATCATAATCCAACACGATAAATAGCAAATAACCAACTAGTCTAAGATTAACAAAATATTATTATTATAAAACATGTGTCCCATGACATGCATAACTCATAAGTGATGTGCACACGAGTCGCTACTCCCGTCCCTGAGCATTTATCTTCCAAACTCATACACCTGAGGGGAAAAACAACATCTGAGATTTATGGAAAACCTCAGCAAGTACACTGACTTAACTGAGTTATTTAAATCATAGTTTAATTAAACATTAATTTAAATAGCATGATAACAGATACATCAATATAGTAGATACGCCACTAGCTTCATAGACATATAAATACATTAAAAGTGCAAATGTGAATGATGCAGTGCAATGCAAAAATGCGAAAAGTGCAATGAAATGCAAAATGCGAATGATGCAATGCAAATGCATGACTTCACTTCTACCCAAACATCCCAAGAAGAGGGAGTGAGGGTTCCAACCACATTGCTCAAAAATGTGCGTTGCTGTACTGGTACTTACCGCACCAATTTGGCTACGGTTTCTTCCAAATGCATACCATAACGCCATGTTTACTTGACTTCACGGAAGATCAAAAGCAGAGCTAAGCACGATCCGAAGGTGTACCACCTGATTACAAGTAAATCTCAGTACCAACACCATCATACCAACAAAACAAATAACAAATTGCACACCAAAGCGCCCTAAACCCTGCCGTTCAAGCATCTACCATTTTGCTACAGACTATGACAGCAGCACTGTCCCTTCTCTTTTTCATAGACACTACTCAAAGCATTAAAAAATTCTTAAAATCTACCAGGTGGTAGAAAGTTTGGTATTATACAATTCGGCATAAGAAGTCCCCAAGATAGCGTAAAAATCCAATTTAGCTAACTGAACTTTTCTGTCAGTCAAAACAGAATAGCAACGTTATTTAATTGATAACTGGAGAATTACTCATCCAAAAGATATGATCTAAACCAATCTGGAAAGCTTAATAAATCTCCTACAACTTTGGTTCAGATCACAAATTCTAATTCATCATCTTGAGGGCGAAAAACTGAATAGATCTAAAACTGTTCTGATTTTCATCACTGAAAAATAGCCCAATATAAACAACCATATCTCCCAAAATATAGAGGCTATGAGGGTGATATTGGTGCCAAAGAAAGGTATTGAAGTCTTCTAAAACTTTATCCACAGTGTCAAAATTTATTAAGGCCACTAAGATGCCCGAAAAACAATGATAAACAAACACTTTGCTCATTTTGATAGCATTTTTGGAACATGGATGAAAATTAATTTTAGGAATTTCAGGAATTACTCTAACTAAACAGCTTCTAATCTGATGATTCGATCCATAAAACTTGATCTAGGAAAGTGGATCATAATTTGGCAACTTACCTAGTTCAGCCACAGCGAGCATAACGACAAGATCCCGGCAATCCACTCCTTTCTTCCTTCCCCTTCTCCACCTCACGGCGATCTATGCCGCTATGATCGTCATAACCAAGGTATGTCCATCAAGAACAGCGAGACAAGGAAAATCAAAGGCAAACGAGGGAAGGGATGATGGCTAACCAAAGATCAAGAAAAGACGGTACCACGAAAGACGATGACGGTGAACGGCGGCGGCGGCGGCAAGGCCTTCTCCCTTCTCTCCCTTCTCCCTTGTCTCGCTTCTCCTTCCTCTCTTTTTTTCTGTGGCTGAACAGGAGCGGCGGCTAGAGGGTTTGGGAATACTGAAAAGAAATCTGCGCACGAGGTCGGGCTACAGTAGTCACCCTCTTTCCCTTTTCTCAAATCTTGTAATATGGTAACTTTGTGATCCGAACTAGAAATGATTTGTATGAGTAGTTAAATTGAAAGATTTCGATGAGCTCTATGTATCGGTGATCTCCATTACTCCATTAGACCAAGTGAAAGAAATTCAAATTTTCGATCTCTCTTAAATCCAAACAATCTCCGCTAAAAAAATCACTTGATTCTTAGAAAAAAATAAATCCGTATTTACCAAGCATTCTTGGGTATTACAATGTTGGCCCATCGTTGGCCGTTGCTCTGAGATCATGTACACAATAATAAGCAGTTCCAAGAAAAGTCACCCAAACAGAGTCTATGATTTACTCCCTTGGTCCCTTAAATAGATAACGTTTTTGTATGTTCATATCACAAGTTTAATTCGATTTATAGAATATACATGTAATATTTATGTCTCCAAATTCTTTAAAATTAAAAATTAGATTCAAATTTTTTTTCCGATAATACTAATTATGATACATTGATAATACTTATTATTCATAAAATTATCGACAATTATTTTTCAGGAAACGAAAACATCATCCATTTAGAAACAAAAAAAAAAATATGTCTTAGCAATTGTATGTCGGTAGTACGACATTACTAAAATTTGTTGGTCATATCCTGCTAGGATATATATAGTAACGACTTATATACATTGATGACTGATGCCAAAATTAATTGTATAAATTAAATCGCACAAGAAAAGCATAATTACGGCGGGGTGAATCTAAATAAGGAACACATTCTCCAAGTTTATCAAGTACTATAGATGATGATAGTGAATTTTTCTTCCTTTAGTTTCTTACTCTATCCATTCATTTATTTCCTTCATCTAAATAAAAATTGTTTGTTTAAAAATCTTCTTCATATTAGCTTAGGATTTACCTGTATTTATTGCCCCTTAGTTACTCATTGGCTACCACTTTACTGTACTTATTGTCTCTTTGTTGCTTATTGGTTGTTCCTTGTATGTGACTCTTCGTATACGCTCAGGTCACGATGATTAAATAAAAACTGAGTGTTTTTACTACTGCTCTATGGTCATTGCGACCTATGTTTGGTTTTGCACAATTGAGATAACCAACTGGACTGATCTCTATTTACATCCAAAGTTGTACAAGGATGGCACACATGCTGATGGCGATGGCTACAAATAATGATCAAGTGCTCACTCCTCACCCTAGAGAAGGAGAGAAAGAGAAAAAAACTTTACAGGTTCAAGACAAACCTATAAAATAGTGGTTGCTTTGATG
Source organism: Chrysopogon serrulatus (assembly GCA_015844335.1). Classification (NCBI taxonomy): domain Eukaryota; kingdom Viridiplantae; phylum Streptophyta; class Magnoliopsida; order Poales; family Poaceae; genus Chrysopogon; species Chrysopogon serrulatus. The sequence continues at coordinate 24,753 of JADLZL010002248.1, read as the reverse complement.
GTTAAGACGTAATAGAGTGCGTGATTAGATTCAGGATAGATAATTATACTAAAAAAAAGAAATCTTTAATTACAATGGTTATTTAGTGGAGAACATATCTAGTGCAAACTAACTTTCTATAAAAACCCTGCAAACCACGCCAAAAGTCATCTAAATTCACAAAAAAAATCACACATGTAGATTATATGATGATACACAACCTTGTAAAATATCTTGTCCAAACCCGGCTTCGTTTTTGAAATATAAAAATAATATTTCAAGCCAGAAAGTTGTCCAAATGATTTGTTAGAAATTTTTTATTTTTATATCTCACAAAAGAATTCGAGTTTGGATAAGATATTTTAGAAGATTGTGTATCATCATATCATCTACATGTGTAATTTTTTTGTAAATTTAGAAAACTTTTTAACCATAGTTTCCACAGGTTTTTACAGAAAGTTAGTTTGCACTGGATACGTTCCCTAGTTAGTGTCACTAAATGTGAAGTTCATTTGTATATGCATTGCGCCTAGGGACAAGGCGAGATGGACGACAAAACCCTAAAAATCCTTAGTGAAAGTGCTAAATTTATTTGACACTTTTGGGGGAAATAGCACTTAAAAAGGTAAATTTGGAGGTGAAAAGGAAGGGGGTAACAAGAGCTGCCTTTGGAATTTCTGGTCTTGGAGGGCTGTTTTGCAAAAACAGACTTACTCTACCATGTGGTGTTCCCAACTGGAAATATACTCAACTCGAACCAGATTTTTTTTTTTTAAACTAGAAGAGGAGCAGCACTACTGCTGGCTTGTAGCGCTAGGCCAGCAGTGTGGCTGCGTACTCCCGTTGGCGCACCAGACCGGTTATCCTAGGCAAGGGCATAGCTACTAGCAGACCATATGTTAGGAAGCAGGGGTGTGGCATGGTGTTGACTTAACCCGAGCAAGCATTATTGGGTACTAGCCTACTAGGTGGCCTTGAGCACACGCGGTGCGGCGACATGTGCTATTGTCGTTTGGCACTTGTGGGATTGGGAGCCAGTAAGAGAATGAGGACAACTAAGTCGGCGCCTGCATCTGCAATACATCTACTGCTAGCATAATAGGGCCTGCATTGGTTGCCACAGGCATAAGAGCAAAGGTGAGTCTACTGGCTAGCAAAGCACGCATTGTTGTGCATTTGACAGTTGGCTACCGGTAATTTTTCGTTTGCTGCTATTGCCAAAGTTGAACCTATGGGGCCATGCGTCAGTGAGAATGATTTGGAGGGCACCATTGCTCCTACCATTGCTATCGTTCAGAAGCCATGCTAAATGATGTTGGCCTTGTGCAGGTTGTGGGCTCTGATTGGGTTAAAATGCAGCAATTCCCTATTTTCTCGTCTCTCTCTTGGCGTGAACTTGTGCCCGCGGGCACGGGTGCCGGTGTAGGGTTATGTCCCACGGGCAAAAGTATACGGACAAGAAAATAGCATGCCCGCACCCGCAAACCTGCCAAACCCGCCTGACATGTGGGGTGTTGCCATCTCATAGCGTCATCAAGATAACAACGCTATAAGATGTATGGTACTGATTAACTTGTCTTTAGCAACTAGCCACCTACCTCTTACCTTTACTCCTAAGCATGGAATTAGGTTGTCATCCATAATTATATAGCTAGAAATAGTTGTTGGTATTAATCTAATCTTATCATTCCATGTGACTAGGCAAAAATAAATAAAGGATATATAAACTAAGAATGATTCTACAAGCGGACAGATAATTATACCATTGTAGCATTTTACCTAGAGTATTACCAGGTTATCATTTATATTTTACCATTGGAAAGGCATTGAAACAGCTAATCTATAGTATTGATAACACTTATATGCAGTGAATAAGAGATGTAGCCAATCTCAACTCTCCTCAACAACAGAAAGGTGTCACAAGATAAAAATAATAGATAAATGATAAATATGATCAGTCATCATATAATACTACTAATTCACTCAAAGTAATCTAGCCATGTTAACGTCATCTAATCAATTAATAGAGAAATAACTCCTAAGTATTCTAGCTATAGTTAAGGCCACTCCATTTAGTACAAGTATGTCTAACAATCATCGTTAAGTAATACTACTATAATTCCCAAATACATCGGAGCAATGTACAAGAAAAGATGAGTACAGGAACCTCATGTATATAAATATACTCTTAACCTGATAATCCCACTCTACCAATCCACTGTACAGGGGGGTCTATAGAGGACTCAATGGATCTATCATATCCACGATCTACCTCACTACCCAGCACAACTGGGGATATTCGCAGATAAGTAATGCATCTAGACACCATGCCTACATACAACCTACCACTCACCAACCGATCGAATTGATGAATGCTATACGATCCAGTGTATGAATATAATAGCAAACTAACTATACTAGACATATTAAAATAGACAATGAACAATGCAATCAAGAACATAATAATAAAGAATAATGTTGCTAGTAATGATTGTACAAACGCAGATATTACAATAAGAAAGAAAAGCTTAAGAACTATACTAGACTCTTCTCTTCTTGACAACGTTGGGAATCCAAGATCGATGAAGAACTTGACTTCCTCTACTCTAGATCTAACTAGGCTAAACTATAAACTAGAAGGCTATGAGGAACTAGAACTTAAAGCTCTGGATGACTTGATCACCAAGTGACTTGAATGAATTAGAATGAATTAGGGTTTCCTGGGGGGGTTTGGCCCTGCTTTTATAGCCCGGTGGGATGCACGACGGCCGTTTGATCAAACCGACTTCACGTAGGGCTGAGATTGATCCTCAAAGATGGTGGAAGAAGGTTCCAGAAGGTGGCAAGTGGGCCCAACAGGGGGTGCCGGCCGGCCTGGGCAGTGGGACCGGCCAGCCCCACCTGGCGGCAGCCCCGTCTCCCCTTCGCTCCGGTGTCTTCTAGATGCTTCTAGAGTAGTTTGGCGTATTCCTGAGTTATGTATAATTCTGTGGTATAGATTTGTAGTTATGCCCCTTTTTCTGTGTTTTCTGGATTAGTCCCTGAAAATTGGTAAATCACCAAAACTCGTGAAAATTGTTAGATAAAACCCTAACCTTCTAGATATTGATGTATTTCTCACGCCTTTTGATATATAAAAAGTTGATGCTATCCACCGTCAACAACTTCCCCAAGCTTATGTTTTGCTAGTCCCTTAGCAAAACCTAGAGTTGGATCGGGAGTTGCTACAATGCTTTCATTCTAATGAGTACACATGCTCTCAAACAAAAATTTTCCTCTAGATTAGACAAAACTGCTCTAACTTTCAAACTCACCCATATTACCTTTAACTATGGAGCTTTTAACCTTTATGTGGGTCTTGAGCAATTGAAAGATAGAACAATCAAGTTGTTCTAGAGTTTTGCAAGTTTTCACAATAGAACTCCGAGCTTAATTATATGACACCCTCAAGTCTCTCAAAGTATGTGGTATTTGTGGATCTCACTGAGGCATCAATGATGTCATGCCTTCCTAATTCTAGGGATTATAGTGGAGTTTATAGGAGTGACATTAAACAAGGATAGGCATACTTGCAATTCATATATTGTAAAGTCAAACAATAGATTTATAGAGAATCAAGTCATACAATCAAACCAAGATGTGCATGTGTATGGAATATGGTGGATAGGTGTATATGTGGTGGCTAATTCTAATTCTACTTTTGCTCTTATAAAATGAGTCTCTCTTCTTTCTTAGACTTTCAGAACTTCTTAGGAAAACATGAGCTATCTTTATTCTCTTGCCATCTTTTACTCCCTTCTTTTTTTTTTTCAATATTTTTTGCATAGCTACATGCATCCTTAAATACAATAATTGATTGAAGAGATAGCAATAAAGTACTTAGAGCAATTTAACAAAGGCTGTCTTATGGGTTTATATATTTTTGGGTGTTCTCTCCCAGTGTAGGAGCAAAATATTTTGAGGTGGATGTGGATGAAAATGAAAAGTGGTTGCGCTTACTCTCAGAGTAAGAGTAATGCATATGTAGATGGAGTTCATAAGTTCATCTATCTTAGCTGGCAGTTGAGCCGCCAGTTCTGGAGATAGCTACTCCATAGATATGGGACTGATGATGTTGTCACTATGAACTTCGCACAAGTTCTTCGTTGCATCACCATCTGAACCCATATCACCGGTAGATGGAAAATTCAGCCTATGCTTCGCTTTCCCCAGCGGAGTCGCCAAAAAGTGTGTTGATATTGGAGATGATCCAAATCACACACCAGCAGGGCTAGCATGCCCACGGAGGTTGAAAATCAACCCACAAATAGCAAGGAACGTAGCGAGAATGATGAAACCGTTCTAGACACCGGTTAAGCCGATTTGGAGCCCGTTCTTCGCATGGAGAACTCCCGAACACCTGCTGGGAAGACCCGTCAGGGAGGATCACGTGGAGGATGCCCTAGGACCAGCAAGGCTGCCTAGAATTCCATCGTATCTCGCTGGGAGACGCGACGAACAGCAGTAGAGGGTTGAAAGAGAGGGTAAGGGTTGTAGGAGATGTGTTTTTGTTCGATTGGATAGATAGGATCCCAATCGGCCATGATCCTCTCATATATATAGAGGGGGTGGTCTTATCCCAGTAGAAAACTGCTCCAACACTTATTTTTCAAGTTTCCCACGAATTGGAAGAGTTTGGGTCGCAACCGGAAAGGCTAGATCTGAATTGATGAGGTCTACCAGAACTTCCGGTCAAACTTCCAGTCTCGGACCGAAACTTCCCGGAGCTCCGGGTTGGCGTAGGCCAGAACTTCTGGTGACGGACCGAAAGTTCTAGGTCAGCATCACAGCATTTTCCTGAGACCATAACTTCATCCGATCTTCAAATCGGGCATTCCATATATTATTTTTGACCATCTCGACGAGAGGAACGCAATGGTGAGATCAAATCAACATTTTGACAACTTCATAAAATGAATAATTTTAGTTGTCAACAGAGCCCTAGGCAGAGTTTTCTCTAGATCGGTAGGGCAATGCATCTCGATGACACTTTGCTAGGGATGACGCCGATGTCATCATTTCGGTTGTAACCGCCATTGCTTTTGCTTCGCACATACCCACCGCATTACAGGGAGACGACGGTGAAAAACGCCAGTGTTACGCACTACCTCACTATCACCGCCGGGTGAGCACCAAGCGTGCCAACGACGAGGCCTCCACCAAGCGCTCCAAGGGGTCGCCACTGCATGGGGTGCCACCATTGGCTCAAAGCTCACGTAGATCCACCCTGTCTATGCCACATCCAACCGCCCCCACCGCCTGCAGGGGACCGGCACTGCCATCAACACATAGGCGCTAGTTACAGCCGACGCTGCAATACCTGTCTCTGAGCACCATCGTCAGGTGTGTGCCCACACATAGTGTTCAGATCCACCATGTAGGGCAACGTTTGGTAGTAATGAAGAAATATATCAAATTCTACATATGTGGTTTGACGTAGGCAAGTTTTAAGTGCGGCCGGGAAGGTTAGCTACATAGTAGACTGGTTGATCACAATAAAGTCCAATAATTAATTGCTACGGCTTGTTTATAAAACAGTGAAATAAAACTACATACTGAGAGATCATGTTATTATTTTCAGTGTCATTTCTTGAAAACTAGAACATAAAACTATGCATTGAGACTGGTCTTATGGCCACGTAGCCATGCAAGCAACACGCCCTTGTTGCAAGATAAAAAGCCCACGGCAGCCCCCTATGTCTTCCGTACGTATTAAAAAAAAACTGTTACCACTTCGCCATTATCAAATCAATCCTAATCAAATTCGTTTCTCTTTCAATTCTTTTTTCATGTTTAAACTTCGGCATGTTCCTTGCTCGGTTCAACATTGCGGCTAGCCACTTCATGAAGGACGTGACCTGCCGAACCCAACGTGGAGGACAAACGTTCTGCGCAGCTATGCTGAGATTTTCGACCATTAGCACCTGAGACGTCATCGACGCGAGGCTACAATAGCCCGCGTGAGGTTCCTGGCCGCCTGGCCGCCCAACTAAGCCCCTGGCTGCCTGTCGCGCTAGGTCCACAGCGCGAGCGTTCTCGGCCGCATACATCGTGCGCCCGCTCACTGAAGCCACATCAATGAAGCAATGCATGCGCTACCACCGATGTGAGGCTCTCGATCGCATTATATCTATATTTCATCGTTTGTTCACGAGATTTTAATTCCCACAGCAACACACGGGATTAATTAATTAGTATATATATGTTACACAGATCATCCAAAATCTGGTATCTCAATCATTCGGAGCTAATCTACCAAACATCATAATAATCATAGTGATCTGTTATAATTTAACCTCCAAGGATCCATAGTAATCGAGTTTATTAAGTTCTTCGAACACTTTCTTGATTTCATATATGAAGTGAAGACAAGGCTTTAATCTCGTCTTCCTGTCTTTGTTGCTGAGAGTAGAAACTCTTGTACACTCAGACAAGACGAACTGTGCAAAGTGCAATGGTATTTAAGAAGAGGAATTTCCATTTGCTTTTATGTAATATGAAGATTCCTAGTCTCATCTCTTCTTTGCATTCTCTCAGAATACTTGACAATATCGATACCAGAGGTGTTGCGGCCACCAAATGCAGACTCCAGCTTGTCCAGGTCAAACATGTCAGCCATTATTCTCTGGCTCTCGGAATTGTTAGTGTAGACAAATTTCACTTTCTCTCTCAGCTCTGGCTGGATGAAGTAATTTAGTATCTGCAAAAGCAAGTTTTCAGAATTAAGGCATGCAGATGTTCTTGGAAAGCATAGTTCAGGGATGCATGGGTAATTTGCCATACTCAGTTCCAACTGAATCTAATAGAAGTACTACTATAGGTGTGTTTGATCTATGGGTAAAACTTTTGTCCTGCATTTTTTGTTCTTTTATTACCAAAAAGCTAAATATGTAGCGCAAATTTTGGCAAATTAGCAAAACATTTGTTGTTGCTATTTGCTCCTCAAGAGGCTTAAAACTTGGGCAAAAAGTATATTTACTCTCTTTCTCTTTCTCTCTCCTCATCTTTTAGCATGTTTTAGCACTTGAATCCAAACATTCATCTTTAGAGGCTAAACTTTAGAAGCTAAATTTTTGTCTATGGTAAATGAATCTAAATATCCATCTTTAGAGGCTAAACTTTAGGAACTAAATTTTTGTCTATGGCAAATGAATCCAAACACAGAGTATATATGTACATTCCATATGTGCTGGGTGCACTCAGTATTGGGCTACGAGCATACCATTCTTAGCATATAAACTTTCAAGAAGACTAATTATCCCATGAACGTTTCTTTGACATTATGCCATAAAAATATAAAACACTATAGATTAAGACTACAGTTAATGAATTAATATATTATAGTTTCTATGAAATATTTGATAATACATCTGAATTATGAAATGTTGTTAAACTTAGAAGAGTATAGTCGCTTTCAGGAATACCGTACCTTCCAAAAGGATTCGAATATCTTTGGAGGGTTGCAAAGAATTGCAGCTCCTACCAATCCTGGATAATAGTTCTGAATTATGTGCACTGATTGACGTGACTCTTGCAACGGAGTACTTGATAGTGTCCATCCATTGAAATCAACTACCCAAAGAACATCTTGTGCATTTTCTGAGCTCATGGCACAACTTTCCAAGATGTAAACTAGTAGTCTTACCAGCTCCTTCCCTGGAACTGAGCTCTGTTCGAACATGCTTTAAGATTAGCAAAATATATATTATAGACAAAGAAGTAAAAAGAACTATTCTTCAAATTTAAGAAACCCCCACCGGACATTTGGTTTGAGAATTTTGCTCCGGTGGTCCTCTTAACAAAGTTTACATGAATCTTAAAGCAACCAGTAATTAATTTTAATTAATTTTGTTTTGGGTCAAGTCGGGTCTAGCCCTATCCAAATGTGGAGTTAGTATCAAAACTTTTTTTCATGATGTTTGAAGAAGAAAATGATGCCGAAACATATATTAAGATACATATTTCTTTATACAAAACATTTTAAGTTATTTCATATGCCAGATATTAAGGGCTCCATCCGCGCAATGCCGCTGCCCTCATCTGCAATGCAATGCCACCATCTGCAAAGCACAATGCCAGCTCCATCCACGTGACGCAAAAAAAGTACTATATAGCAGAGATTATGCCTTACAATGTGTTTTGCTGAAAACTAAAGAGCTCTGATGCCTACTCAAAACTCTGGTGATCGCTAGAAATATAAGTGATATCCATTTGTTCAACAGAAGCCCACCGAAAAGTTCGGGTGCTCATAGAAAAATCGTGTAACGGCTAGTTTTTTGTGGGGGCTATTTATACTCCTCCAAACATCAACAAAGGGTTGGTAGAGCGAAGAGAAGTGTGTGGAGAGTTGAGGCTCCTCCAATTGTTCTTTTAGACATTAAAAGTGATTAAGAAAATATTAGGAGACTATGAGAGTGTTCTGTGATATGCTTATGCCAATTAGAGGTTATTTTAACACTTTCTCTAGGTTTAGATCTAGTGTTTAGTGAGATTTGCATATATACCTCTTTCTGTCTCAGTGTTTAGGGCTTATGATCTTACAAGATCGTTCCACCCATGTTTTTGGTTTTGCCACCTTGCTACCAAAGAACGAGACTCACGACATTTGAGTCAAAAGCTCAATAGTAAAGGTGACGAGAAGTAGCCTGTGAGAGGCCGTCTCTGAGATTCACTTGCCCATGAAAAAGACCAAAAGCTATTCATAGAGTTACCCGATTGTGAGTTTGGCCCTTGCAAGGGGCTCCAACAAGGACTAAAGGGCAGCACAAGCTTCTTAATACCTCGTGAAAAATCGACTACCAATGGAAGTTTGCATTCTCTACCTCATTTATGCTTCCATAATTGCATCCTTTGGTTGTATGCTTACCTTTTTTCTAGTCTAGCTTTCAAGGTTATTTGATAGGATTGAAGTTAGGTTGCATAACTCTTTTGTGTTAGTGATAAAAACACTTAGCGAAAACAATAGTACACATTTAGATAGATCTTGTGCAGTTTTTGATAGGTAGTTTTTTTAGTTTAAAATTACCTTGTTCATGCCTCCTTCATCCCTTTCTTGTGTTCAATGTATCTAAACAATCTCTATTTGATTTGGATCATATGAGGTATGAATTAGCTAGCATCATTTGAACTCGTTTTCTAGGATTTGAGTCCTTTTTTTCTAATTCTAGAAGTACAATGCATATTAGCAAATTAGTTCTGCCATTTTAACTGAGTAGATTTATTGCCATTTCATCATTCCAAAATCACAGTTCAAACGATAAAAACTTATACTGCAGATCAAACGAGCTTGCATCAAGGAAGTGGTCATCATTAGGCAAAAAGAATTCTTGAGTATGCATTTGATTTGTGCGATCACAAGTCCTACTGATTATGTGACAGTATTATGTTTATTTTTCGTACATATCTTTCTTTTTATGTCACCTCATTCAGGTTTTTCTCGGTGCTTACCAAAACTATTGATGATAATTTTTTTCCTGCATAAATTTCTTCCATATAGAAGTTCCAGCTGTTTTGCAATAGTTATTTATTGTAGTCATCAAACAAGGTACGCAAACCATAAATTCTGCTGAAAGGTAGAAGATTTGACCCTCATAAAATGGATCTTCCATCTGTATTTTAACTAGTGTTGTCCTGAATTCTAATGTAGTGTACCAGCTTGTCCTAGCTAGGAACATCACTTAGAACTAGAGGTTTATGGAATTGTCATAGGCGAAAAATTCAGTTTCTAAACAAAAAGTATCTGAGCTAAACTAGTAGATTTACTTCATGATTTTCATTTCTGAAATTGCCGTCTGTGCTAGTTTGATATGGATGGATATTGTCCATGGATATTGCTGTTGTCATGCATACTGCGGTATTTCATGGCATAGTTGAGATGAAAGTGTACACGCTAGTTGCAGCCATGAAATTTAAACTTGTTCTAAGATTCCTAACGAATAACAAATGTCCTATGATGAGATTTCTCGAGAGGGACAAGGGCGCTGGGATCCGAGTGAACCGGCACGTGGAACGTACGGAGTTGGGTGAAGGTTACGCAGGGGAGGAACGGATGAGCGGCACAGGGAGAAGAATAAATTTTATGTTTACTAAAAGGCCCTTATTTAATATACATAAATTTACTTTTTATAAATGACCTGCTCAGCTGTCAAAAAATAGAAGGAAAAATTCGTAAAAGTATCATTAGTACTTACCGACTACTTAACAAAGCTGATAGAATTTAATAAAAATATCTATTCATGTTAGCACGCATAGGCAAAATGTACCCACTCTATTGAAGCATATATTCCCTTTGGCCCCGATATATTAGTCGTTTTAACTCTCTACTTGTGCAGCAAAAAAGTATATGAATCTGGATTTACAAGGTGTGCAGGTGTATTGAATATTGAGTGAATCTGGGGACAGGAGTATGTTTTGCAATACTAGAAAATGCTTGTGTGCGTGATCTCCATATTTATTTTGGACAACTAGATTAGCTACTGTAACTGACCTTTATTGACGGCATTGTTACAATTACAGTTCGCCCATTCTTGTCGAGGTAGTCAGCTATATACGCTTTCTTCATCAACTGCTCCCTTTCAGGAATGTCTTCCTAACAAAGATTCCAAGAAAAAAGCTTGCTCTTTGTGACTAAAGATAACATAAACACAAAAGAATACATAACAGTGACCTTTTCTAACCATATAAGCTCTTTTTTTTTTTTTTTGAATGCAACCATATAAACTTGTGCCTGTATGTTCGGATTGATCGTGTCGCTATTCATGTTAAATAAAACTTTAACTTAAATTCCAAACGTTAAATTAAAGAAATATATATTTACCAGGCCAGCTCAGTAAGGTAATCTATATCCAATAATATACTGCTACTTAGTACTTACCCAACGGATTTTGTCTGGCCTGTACTGACGCCGCCACTTGATAGTTTCTTTCAGAGCCTTGGTCGCTTGCACTGTACTCCAGTTTCTAGTACGGAGGAAGCGGCGGATGGTGGAGTCCGTCAAGAAGCTTGGCATCTCTGTTGCCAGGTCACCCAGGAGTTCCCGTACCTCATTTATCTGTATATATGTCCATATCGGCGTGTTACTGAAGACCATTTTTGTCTGTATTCTGTCAGGTACTACGCACTAATGAATTTCTCATGGCAACAAATGAATGTAAGTTTACCCGGCGGTTATTATTTTCACCAAAAAGGAGATGAAGATTTTAAAATTTAATTAACCGTTTTATTCTGTACAAAACGATGCTGCTCTACGTTAGATACATGCAATGTAAAGCGGTTGAGCCTGCGGTATTACCTTTGCCTGCTGTTCATCTGAAGACGCCTGTTTCTTCAGCTTTGGCTCGCTCTTGCTCTTGAGAAGGTTACTCATTGCTTGTGCTCAGTTCTGGGTTTCTGGATGCCTGCACACATCCACAGGAGTTGCTCCGCGATTTTATAGAGTTTCTTGCGCGTGCCATTCCCTGGTCAGCATCATGGAGACGAGGAGGATACGAGAAGATCGACGGAATGGAATGGAATGGCAAGTGAGGAGATGGTAGCTGAGCTATGAATGCGTTCAACGATGTAGCGGTTCTCCCTTGCGGCCTTGTCATGGTCCACGCCGAATTTATGGTTTCCGCGCGTTACCTGCACACATGTGTGCAGGTGCAGTTGGCTGGTGATCGTTGAGGACGAGAAAGACACGGCTGCAGTCACTCTGAATAGTCACCACACATCACAGCCAGTCATATATGGTCCAGCGCCGGCGAGGATAAATACAATAATTTTCTTCTGACTGATACGGATGGTCAGCTGAAGAGATTAAGACCCCGTCTATATCAGTTTCGGATTCTTAAAAAGTTTAGATCGGTTTTAGATTCTTAAAAATCAGTTTTTGCCTTAATTTCTGACTGAATTCATGTATACTCTTTATTTCACAAAAAGCTGGCAAAAACTATATATCAACAGCTTTTAGTTTTAATAATCTAATGAAAACTAGCACAACGAACTAGCAAAACTGATTTGTTTGGATCTCATGGCAAAACTTTGACCCTGTATTTTTAGCTTTTTTCCTTCATTAGATCCAAACATCTCGACAAACCAGCTAAACTTTTATTCTTTCCATTTGTCTCTCAAGTTAGCCTAAAGAGGGCTAAAAGTGTTTTTACTCTCTTTTTCTCTCTCTTACACGTTTTAGCACCTAGATCCAAACAGCCATCTTGGACTAAACTTTATTGCTAAATTTTAGGAGCTAAACTTTAGCCTATGTGGCAAATGGATCTAAGTAGACCTCTACTCCGTCCCTTTTTAAGTGTCGCTAAACTGCGCTTCCCCTGAAAACAATTATCGGTAATTTTAATAAATAATAAATATTATCAATTAATATCATAATTAGTATCATTGGAAAGATCTTTGGATCTAGTTTTTTAATAAAATTATTTGAAGATATAAATATTATATGCCTTTTGTATAAATCAAGTCAAACTTATGGCACGAACACTCAAAGCAACACTTAATAAGGGATGGAGGGAGTAGTTTATAAAAGGCAGATTCTTCAAAATGGGAGACATCTAAATAAACCCTTATTATTAGGCTATCCGCACTGGGACAGTAAAAGCTTCGGTAAACGCATGTAGCATACATGTGAGCAGACGGGAGAGTTGCAGCGACGTCCGCTATCCCGTCCGCTACCCGTGCCCGTCCACCAAATTCAGCGGGATAGCGGACGGATAGTAGACGTCCGCTATGCCGCGCGGCCCCACCTCGCGGTCGCACCGGAGAGAGAGGGTGCAGGGGAGCCCACAATGGGCGTGCGGGAGTAGCGGGAGAGAGAGCAGCGGGTCGCACCGGAGAGAGAGCTACGCCGTCGGCCCTTGAGGTCATCCGCCGGAGCCACGCACTCGATCCACGACAGAGGTGGAGGGAGGAGGGAGGCAACACAGCCATGGGCCGCGTGGGGATTGTAACACCCTAGGTGTTAGTCACTAGCTTAGCAACATGATTGGACTTAAGCAAGATATGTTAAGTGATGATCTTGATCTCTATCTCACATTTATATCCATCTACTGTGATCATTGGAGAAGTTTCGTGAAGATTGGAATCATGAAGTCACATGAAATGATAAGGCCTTATTAAGTGCATGAGCATATGGAGTGTCAACCAAGACTAGCCATAATGCCCAAAGTACTCTAATTGGGCTTAGGAACAAAAGTCATGAAGGGTTCGTGTTGAGCAAATGTCTAGAATATGCTCAAATAAGGCTAAATCCCTAGTTTAAAGCTTTATTAAGGTGCTGTCTAGACCAACAGAAAAGTATAGCTTATGTTTATATTCTGAGGTTGGACCCAAAATAAAAGTTGGAGTTTAGTTTGTGTTCTACAAACTTTGTTTTATAACCAAGAGCTAGATCAGCTTGGAAACAAGTCAAACAAAGGCCACAAAATTGAATCAGCAGCTGATTTTCCAGGACAGAATTTTTCTAAGTCGGGCTGATTGTGAATGTCGTTAGGTTGACATCTCGCGTTCTCATGTTTTTATTAAGCAACTTGAGTTGATCCGAAAATAGAAGTTGGAGGTAATCCCTTGATAAAGAGCATGCCAAAAGTTGGGATTAATTTGAGTATGTTTGGGCTGTCAATTTGAGTATCCTTTGAGTCAAGGCTTACTCCTTAATGACCTGCTGACACTGCAGCGTTGGACCTTAATTATCCACTGTTCCATATCTCTAACGGCAGAGTAGTCTTAACGAAAATTGTAGAGCAGGCCAAGGTGAATAAACTTCATTTTAAGCCCATAATCCATTTCGGAATAGAAGTGACCCAAAAATGGCCTGCACCGCACCTGCCACGACACCCACCACGTGTTCGACGTCGGGCTCCAAGGGGGCACGCGCCCTCCATGCGCGAACAGCGCCCCTACTCCCTTATCACGCGTCCTTGGCCTCCCCGCTTTCCTGCTTTCGATGGGGAGGAGTGACAGAGCGCTTCGCCCTCCGCCTCTCCCACTCCCTCACGCTGTCTCTCACCCCCGGCTTGCCTTCCTCGCTGCTCCAGAGTGCAGCGGCCATGGATGGCGGCGGAGCTCCTCCTTTCCCACGCCTCCTTGTCCTCGACTAAGCATGGCACCCCCTTCCTAGCCCAAAGCTGCACCTCCAAAGACCCTATTTCCGGCCGTTGACACCGCCGGAATGCAGCCGGACACGGTGGCGCCGCTGCAGCCGGCCCCGGCGACGTGGCCAGTCCAACCGGCGCCACTTCGGGCGGGCCGGGGGCCACCCACGGGCGTGGCTCACCTTCACTCCGCCCGGCGCCCCTCCTCCACCGGCCAGGCGACCACGAGCCACCAGCCCGTCTCCATCTCTCTTTCTCTGTTCCTGCGTAAGGAAGAAGAAAGAGGACCGCTGGGCTCAAATTTGGTTAAGTCTAGGGGTTATCTGCAGATCTCATGACTCATGTGAATAGTATAAAATAGTTCTTGAAATCTGCAGGGGCCTTGCTGCAAAGTTATTTTTCCGTTTTCTTTTCTTTTATGTGATATCTGACTGAATGTTTGGAAATTCGTAGTAATTCGTAGAAACATCATAAAATAGCAAATGAGGACTTTTGGAATCCCTGTGAGTAGATCTATCCAGTGGTGTAATAATATTGCATGTTTTAGTATAAAGTTTCTGCAGTAAAAATAGATCCTTGCTACCTAGGGTTTCCTTTTGTTATTTTCATATCTAATGTTGTGGTGCTCTAAATGGTGTAAAATTTGTATGGTAGGATACTGGTGCTATGTGTGTACTATGATAAAAATTTGAGATTGATTGGATGCAGTATGATTGAGTTATTGATTTATCTTGCTTGATGTCTAGGAATCGGATTTAATTAATTATTAATTCAAATAAACATGTAAAAATGGAAAATATTGTTCCACTGCCTTTCTATGATATTTGGTGACTTATAGATGCTTAATATGCCCAAGTGTTTCTGGAAAATGTGAAGTTTTAGATTTAAGTTCCTCTCACATGATTAATAGCAATTAGGATTTGTCTTTTTCATAGATATTGCTATGCTTATCTAAATGCTATGAAATTTGAGTAGTAGTCTTTTGAGGGTTTATGTAAGCTACTGTAATTTTATTAGAATTTACTGTACACTTTTGATATGTGTTCCATATATGCTCCTTTTTCCACCTAGTTATATAAATAAATGGAAAAGGGTATGAAAATAATTTATTTAGAGTAGTCATCATATTTTTTTTGGTGTTTATTCAATATATGTCAACTGTTGGTAATATTTCTTATGCCTAATTTGATGTTTGAAACATGAGTGAAATATTATTTGCTCTATTTATTCCATTTGGAGGCTTTCTGAACAGTTTCTAGAACTTTGATGATTTCACCTTGTTAATGATGATTTCTATAAAATTTGTCTATAACAAAGTTGTAGATAACCTACATATCTATCTTGTATTAAATTTTTATAGCTATATCTTTTATAGTTTTTAAGTTATGGCTGTGTAATGTTCAGCTTCAGAAATGGCTTCTATAAATCGGGCCCGCGCCCGAGTTGTACCAAGGGTAACCTAAGGCGACTCTGATCTGGTCTGCCTAGGTGTGTGTTGGGAATACCCCCTGAGCTCAGTTGGAATTGATTCAAATCACCGTCTCTCCCGGATAGTGAGAACTTGACCTTGCCTCGGCACCGTAGAACTCACTAAATAATGATAGTTTTAATGATGGCTATGGTTATTAATGCTTGTTATAATAAAAGTGGTTATTTAGTACAGGTGCTAATCTAGATGAAAGGTTGATTAATAATAATCTACTGCTAGTATAATAAAATACTCTCTCATATCACTATGTTTTTTTATGCAAAATGTTGTCAAGCTAGCCCCACTACATAAAGCCTTGCATACTCCTTGGTGTCATTTTATTTTTTATTTATGACGGGTAAGTCTAGCTGAGTACGTTCTCGTACTCAGGGTTTATTCCCACTTGTTGCAGGTTATGATGTATCATGATTACTGTAAGAATTGGATGGCTCCTAACATAGCGGAGGAGTAGGATCATGGGCATGATCCTTCTTATCTCTCTTGTCTCTATTGTTTTTGTTGGAATTGACCTGGGTACTGGCATATATTTGAACTAAGGGTGATGTTGGTTTTAAATTATTTTGCTTTCGCAACATTTAAACCTATATTGTAATACTTATACTGAACTCTGATGTATGTTGGACTATTTGTAAAATGGATGTAACATTTGACTTGTTTTGTTGAATTAGTACGATCTTGGCTTATATGTTGGTTGGTTTGAAGTCCTTCGTGATTTTAGTGGACTATCGAGATTATATGGGCTCAAGTGTAAAAATTTAGTCACGTTGGTGATTATTTTTATTCTTGTGCTCTTATAATTTGGACGGTTCCGTTACAGCTGGCATCAGAGCAAGATTCAACATTAAACATGTCATTTGTGTATTTGAAACAAAAAAATTTTATTTACAAAAGATTAGTTTTGATAAAACTACTAGCTACATATACGTAGGTATGTTCAAATCTAAATTTTAACTTAAGTATGCCAGTGGTCAAATCCAGTTATATCCAAATAATGACTCTTAGGTGGCTATCTAAGTACTAACTTGGGGGTTTTCAATTTTGCATCTACGCCCAAGCCAAGGTATGTATGTGTGATGACCGTAATACGCTACCCTGTGGTCTAATGGTGGAAGTAGCCTTCATATATGAATTAGCCATATATGTTGTAGATTAAATTTTTACAGCTACGCCAAAGATAAGGTGAGTTGTGAGAGCATGATCGTCCAACTGGCGGTCTAGGGAAGTGCTAGATTGTGATACTGGAATAATTATCATGTCAAAACCATGCAATTAGGAAAGTATTTAATTGTGGGTATATCTACCGGGTAGTTGTGATACTGAAGTATGTATGTAGGGACATGCATACGGAAAGTATTTAGTTTACTACTTTTCTTGGATTTTGTTGTTTGTGCTATATATGGGGAATTGTTAGGCTACAATAAAATTTTCTGTAGGTACGCTAACCACGAATGCGTAGATTAAATTTATATGACGACTAGCTATATATCGAGAGCGCGTGTTATGCCACCGATATAGAACATGATTGCCACCTCAGGCTGGCAATTCTGTGAGGACGAATAGGACGAACCATGCATGCATCATTATGGTTGTCGCTTTGCACATAACTATGCTCCTCTCACCCTTATTTCTAATAATAAGTAACTCATGATTGATGTGTTGTTACTATCTTCCTGTATGAAGTTAGATGATAATACTGTTATCTATGTTGTCTGAATTGGAATGCTTAAAGATAGTGTGTGCATAGCTTTGACTTGTATGATTGCTTTCAATGAAATTGCATAACAAGTTGGTAGTGGCTAAAAATTTGACCTTTTAAAAACCAAAACGTGTAGTGATACCTCTACAAAAGCCGATACATACTCATTAAAATAAAATGTCGGTACTTTCTTGTAAGTTATCTTCATATTCGTTCCATACCTATAGATGTGAAAGCTTGCCAACGAACGAGTGTGTAGATGTTTTCTTGTGATGCTTCCAATGTTAATCAACTGAGTAAAAATGTTACTTAGCCTTGATGGAAATAGTTTAGGTTATAAGTTTAAACTTAATAAGTGTTCTCTAGTTTAGCCTAGTGGTAAATATGTTGTCTCATCATGCTCTTACAAAGATGGTTTAGATCTTACTTAAATAATTAGCATCCTCATGTTTATCCTATCTTGTGAATAAACAAAAATATGGTGGTTGAAGGTAATAATAATTGGTGTTACTAGTATAATATAATTATGTGCTCTCTTGTTAATAGAACAAGGTAAATATTGTTTAAAATCGTATTGAACTTGTTGCCTACTAAGATCACTTTTTGTTTGATGCCGGCAACTCTAGTTTTGATTAAAATGAATACTTGTTGCATTGCTATCTTGGTTGTGTAAAACTACTTGATAATGTTTGTGAACCTTGTTAACTTGAGTTTGCTCTAGGTGTTTGCTTAGTCATGCATGAGACATCCTAAATACTAGCTCTTGCTGGTGGTATGCCCATGTGTCTTTGGTTAGACTATATCCAAAATCCTTTGAACCCTTCGCTACTTATCATGATAATCATTTGGTCATCAACGAAATCGTATCTATCTGCTTAGTAGCATGTCTTGCATCATGATTGATCTTTGTAATTAGGTCAATATGTTATGTGTGGCTGAGGAATGTTTGTTATGCATGAGCCTTGTGCTTAGATGGTTGCTTAACCTCTCTTGTTTGGGTTTCTCAAGTGCTTGCTTTAAGTTGTTTTTTGTTGTGTGGTTGCTTGTTGTCTAGGTAGTGCTATAGTTGTCACCTCGTTTGTCCTCGGTGAGCATACGAGTGTCGAATAGCTCATCCTAGAACAACGCTCCTAGCATGATAATCGCATAGTTATCGCATCCGATTAGGTTCTCTATCTCAGGAACCTGAGCCTATGGACATGGTTGCTAACCTTTGAGTGTTGTGTTGCAAAGACCTGTACCTGTGCACTTTTGATATATGTTCCATATATGCTCCTTATTCCACCGAGTTATATAAATAAATGGAAAAGGGTATGAAAATAATTTATTTAGGAGTAGTCATCATGTTTTCTGGTGTTTATTCAATATATGTCAACTATTGGTAACATTGCTTGTGTCCAATTTGATGTTTGAAACATGAGTGAAATATTATTTGCTCTATTTATTCCATTTGGAGGCTTTCTGGACAGTTTCTAGAACTTTGATGATTTTACCTTATTAATGATGATTTCTGTAAAATTTGTCTATAACAAAGTTGTAGATAACCTACATATCTATCTTGTGTTAAATTTTTATAGCTATATCTTTTATAGTTTTTGAGTTATGGCTGTGCAATGTTTAGCTTTAGAAATAGCTTCTCTTTGGAATTTCTAGACCCGATCCTATACATGTGTAATTTCGACCAGCTAAACTTATGAATTATGCTTTGATAATTAAAGATAAATTGTAGACAATTTCATAAGCTTTCCATATTGTCTTGTTTCAATTTATTTGAAGTTGTAGAACTCCCGATATGATTTATTTACTCAGCTGCTATGTGTATGTCCAGAAATTAATAGATTCTAGTTCTAGTTGTTTGCTTTGTATGTTGATTAAAGTGGCTCATGCTTTGTTGTTAGTTAACTTAATACACCTGAGATCTTGTATATTGATGTCATGTTTGATATGCTAGTTATACCAATGTTTGACATGATTGTGACTACTTTGCTCTCTAATTGCTTTTATCTTCTAGGGTGGCTTGATGCTTGTCTTGCATGCTTGAGGGCTACACCTTTTTATTGGCATTTTTCATATTTATGCACTTGCATCTTGCATCTCATCTAGGTATGCTAGATGAACTACGTGAAGGACAAGATGTTGGAGTCGAACCCAAAGATGGTGCAAGCTAACTTGACTGACTTCGGGTCATATTCCTGGCAAGCCCCGGAGCATTCTAAGTCTTCCATCTTTTATAAAAAGCAATTGAGTACTTTATGTTACTTATTGCATTAATTTATAGGAGTTGATTGGAAACACTTGTTGCATATATATCCTCTCCTTGTCCAGCAAATTATACCTTGAATCCTATTTAAGTTCAGGTATCGAGATAAGTGCTTAGCCATGCTTAGACCGGTAGAAGTCAGGTGATTCCCTGTCATCCGCGAAAAATAGGTTGTTACTTCTCTGGTCACGGTTGGCTATATGTGCTATCGTGGAAAACAACAATGTGTTAAAATAAAAGAAAACCGGGCAGAGACAGTGGACCCTGTCTGTATCGATTAAGGACTGGACGCGTTGTTTCACTCTTGGTCACGTTGAACGCAGCCCAACACATAGTTGGCCAGGGCACGAGTGCCACGGCCGCAAAGGCCGAGTAGCTCAACTCAAGGCGGGAACCCGGGGAGACGGTTGGGCAATTCGCGGGAAGCGGCATATTAGACCAAGGGCAAGCATGTATAACTGATCCTGGCGGCGTCCTTGGGTTAACATGGCTTGAACATCTTGGCTACCGACTTTCCAGTCTTGCCGACGTATAAACCAGGCCCGCATCTGAGTTGTACCAAGGGTAACCTAAGGCGACTCTAATCCAGTCTGCCTGGATGTGTGTTGGGAATACCCCTGAGCTCAGTTGGAATCGATTCGAATCGCCGTCTCTCTCAGATAGCGAGAACTTGACCTTGCCTGGCACCGTAGAACTCACTAAATAATGATGGTTCTAATGATGATGATGATGATAATGATAGCTATACTAAACTGGCTATGGTTATTAATGCTTGTTATAATAAAAATAATTATTTAGTACAGGTGCTAATCTAGATGAAAGGTTGATTAATAATAATCTACTACTAGTATAATAAAATACTCTGTCATATCACTATGCTTTTTATGCAAAATGTTGTCAAGCTAGCTCCACTACATAAAGCCTTGCATACTCCTTGGTGTCACTTTATTTTTGGTTTATGACGGGTAAGTCTAGCTGAGTACATTCTCGTACTCAGGGTTTATTCCCACTTGTTGTAGGTTATGATGTATCATGATTACTGCAAGAATTGGATGGCTCCTAATATAGCAGAGGAGTAGGATCATGGGCATGATCCTTCTTATCTCTCTTGTCTCTATTGCTTTTGTTGGAATTGACCTGGGTACTAGCATATATTTGAACTAAGGGTGATGTTGGTTTTAAATTATTTTGCTTTCGCTACTTTTAAACCTATGTTGTAATACTTATAGTGAACTCTGATGTATGTTGGACTATTTGTGAAATGGATGTCACATTTGACTTGTTTTGTTGAATCAGTATGATCTTGACTTATATGTTGGTTGGTTTGAAGTCCTTCGTGATTTCAGTGGACTACCAGAATTACATGGGATCAAGAGTAAAAATTTAGTCACGTTGGTGTTACGGGGAGCTCCGCCATCGGCCCTCGGCGCCATTTACCGGAGCTGGCGCCCCCTTCCTCTCTCACCTTGGCCGCCATGCCATGCCCTGCTCCGCGTCGCCATGGCCGCCGAGTGAGGGAGAGAGAGAAAAGAATTGGGAGGGAGCAAGGGAGGGCGCAGGCGGGTGTGGCGGCGGGGCTCCGGCCTTTTTTTTCCACCTCACCTCACCCGGGGTGCGGCGGCGGCTGGCGAAGCTCCACCCCGGCCCCTTGGCCCAGGAGGAGCCCGCCCGGGCCCGGCCTCATCTTTGCTGATGGTGTGTAGTGGGAGAGAGGGAGGGAGGGAGGGAGAGAGAGAGAGGGGGTAGGGGATTTTTTAATAAAATATCTTGACAAGTGGACCTATAGTGGATAGAGAATGATATAGAGTATGGATGGGTGCGAGAGAAAAGTAGTATAAAGAAGAGAATTTTGATGACCAAGATGTTTAGAGGATGAAAATAGAGGATGACGATTGTATATAGCCTTAGGGCACCTAATATTCTTTTTAAGATAAACATGTGGCACTCACGCACTTACTATGGTCAAGGCTCTTCGGTGGCGAGAAAAGGAAATATGAAGGACACTTATGATGCAAGTAACTATTGACAATTGCATAGAACATAGTATCAAAAATTTCGGTGGATCAATTAAAAAATTCAGTGGATAGAAACCATTTTTCTCTTTCAACACGGTTCACGAGTAGTTTTTTATCGGTAGCCTTTTTTATCCACCCGTAAATGTGAAGACTAGATTTTCTGTTTGATACATTAGTTAAACTTTAGCTAGCTAAATTTAGCTACTAAATATTTTAGCCTAGTTAAAGTCAGCTAAAATTTAGTTGAGACTATTAACTGTAGCATTTAAACACCTTAGAAGTTGAGCTAAAAAACTTTTAGCTAGCTAAAGTTTAACTTTAAAATGTTAGCTAATTAAATTTTAGTTAGGTGCATTCAAACAGGTTTTCTTAAATTTCTCTTTCTTTATTAAATAATAACTTGTCAATAAATTGCCTAGCACGTGCCAAGGTAACTAATATCCGTAGAAACTACCATATTTTCTATATTATGAGTGCTCTACTTATAATGCCGAATTTTGACTTTATCACAGACTCGACACAAGATGCCTAAAGCCTCCAAAACAGCTCATTTTTAGAAGTATTGTTAGCAGGCCGCCGATTCTTCTGTCCAGGGTCCAAGGCCCAGCTTAGGTCCTTTTTTTTTTTTTTTACGAGATTCTGGTCAGTCCATATCGCACACAGCACGTAAGCACCCACGATATTTTCCGTTTCTTTTTTCTATTAGATCATGTCTGTACATTGCAAGGAAAGCAAAATGAAAATATATATATATATCATGATTACAACGAATGTCACAACAATTTTAAGTTTGAACACGTGTTCAACAAGGTGGGATAGGGATAAAGAATACTCTCTCACGTCCCTTGAATCTGCAACTTCTAGAGTTATCTTAAGTCAAATTTTTTAAATTTTGACCAAATTTTTAGAAGAAAATATTAAGATGTATGGTACTAAATTAGTACCGTTCGATTTATCATATTTATAAGATACTCATTTTATGTCATACATATTGATGTTTTTTTATAAAGTTGATCAAAGTTAAAAAAAAAATTGACTGGCACGGATTTTAGGAGTTACAGCTTTCAGGGACGGAGGTAGTAGATAAATAGTTATGATTAAATGAGATGTGAAAAATAAATAGCTGAAACCTTTTATAGGGTCCTACCCAAACAAGGCCTTATAGCTACAATGGGCAAGCTCGTGCACAATCTTGTTTCGTTCTCTATACGGTATAAAGATATTGAGATGGAATTTGAACTAAAATACACCATAATCTCTTTCAAAACGTATGGATTGAAATGTATTTATGTGCAGTTAAACAAGACCTTATTATGTCTCGAATAAGTGGTCGGCCTAGAGCTTGTCCACCAATTTAGAAATTAGATTCAAAGATTACCGCTTTATCCACCAGACAAGCAGCCAGCTGTATGCGTTCTAGACACATACTATTGCCTCCGTTTTGTCCGATCCCTGCAATGCAAAAAACACATGCTTCGCTATTAGAGATCTTTTCTCCACATTTTTCTACCACTCCAAATACATACACCAAATGAGCATGGCAAAAGAGTAAATCGAAGTTAAACATTGCGGTTTTCTCTAGCTCATTTTATTTGCAGATATATAGAACCTTTTTCAATATTTGTTAGATAAACATTTGGGAAAAAAATGAGTAGGCCAAATGTTAGGAGTGAAACAAATGATAGTAAAGATTTGAGAGAATCTTGAGAGTGACTACCTGGTCATTAACAAATGGAAGAGACTTCAGGGGCCCACATGGTTTCACTACTCAATATATTTCTGAGCCAAACATATCAGCATCTCGAGAACACCATCTTGTTGAACACTATATTCCACTGCCATGATCGATTGTTCTAAGCATTGTGTAAATTCAATCCAGCAGTGAATGCCATCATCTTCTCTACTGCTGCCGGTGTGGACCCAAGCATATTACAGGAGGAACATGAAGAACAATTGTTTGGAAAAATGAAAGATAGAGGATAACGTACATCTTAACAACAGGAGCAACCACCATTTTCACATCCACCGACTGCAAAATTGGTTGTTTCTTTGAGATAAATGCAGCCTACCAGTCAACAGTCACACACAGCTGTCACCTGAAATAGAGTATATAATTAATAAACTAATGTGCAGCTCAATTTTGGCTAGAACATTTAATTTTACCAGTCCAGAAATCCAGGATTGATCATATAATAAATAAAGCATGACTTACAATTGGATTCAGACGTGGAGAAAACATCAATTGATAAAGATGAAATGGTATTCTTGCAATTATTTAGGGAACTCAATTGATTTAAATACATAACCAGCCAATTCCACAATTTTCAGAATGTTAAAATTTCCTGAGATTGACGAAGCTCGGATAATAAAGATCCGAGCAGGCAAGGGTTGCCAGTTGAGGCACTGTGACATTGGTTATATATATATATATATATATATATATATATATATATATATATATATATATATATATAAGGTAGGTAGGCGCGCTTCGCCACACCTGCAGGTGGCTGCTGCTCCAATAGACATCTCTATTTTATGAAGTGCTGATCTACAACATGTGTGCCACAGGCACAATATTAACATATGTACAATAGGGTGAAGCGTTATTTTAGACAACTGAAATCTAAATAAATGTGTATCAGTACTACCACATAGATGTACAGCCTTTTTTCAGGAGAAGACAAAACAGTCTGTAAACATCATGGCAGGAGATGTTTTTGTGTTCATGCCAAGCAAGATCATTTTGTTGTGACATAGTAAAATTCTTAAATTGATACATAAAAGTACAACTGGTCACCATATTGTGTGAATTGAAGGAAAACACGTGCAGGTGCCCCCTTGCCTCATCTAAATTAGCGCAGCAAGAATCGAACCACATGTATTGTATTTGTATGACCTTTGTGCTCTCAGATTCTCTCTGCAATCGTCTTTCTCCAACTGTATATTTAGATACACTTGAGAACAGGCTTCTGAAACAACTACAAATCAAGCTCATTAGAAATAATTTTCAACATCGATGGGGTTGAGAACAGAGATAATCTCTATGGTTGATCAAACTGTCACACGCCATTTTTTAGGAAAGAAGAATAAATCAATTTTATCGCCTAATAGAAGAGATGAACTATCTGCCTACTGTGTATATTTTAGATGGGAGTTCATATTGACCAAACAAAAAAATATCTAGTAAG
>JADLZL010002247.1:0-67873 GCA_015844335.1 Chrysopogon serrulatus | reverse complement strand
AGCAGATCAAATGGATTCCCATCTGCAGAGCAGGCGGCATCAAAGATTCAGGCGTTTGGAGTCGCGACAACCATTACCACCTTAACCCTAGCCACGACCACCGTTGGTGATTCTGCGTGTTCTAGTGGCGTTGGACCTCCTCAACCTCAGAACTAGATGGGCCTCGAATGCGGCTCACGGCCGCCCGTCGTTCTGCTCGTCTGCATTACAAAAGGCGGCGCTCAACCCGGCAGGTGTTACTCATGATTTGACGGATGGGATTATGGGCACTCATCTTTCTCAACCAGGGGCTGGTATGAAATCTCACGCCGAACCCTCCCCCTATTACTTCCGCTAGAGTCGGATCATGTTGTTTTCCCTTGACGCTCACCTTCTCCCAAGTTAGAGTTCCTGAAGTTTGATGGAGAAAACCCCATATTGTGGCGTGATAGATGTGAGAAGTATTTTTGAGGTTTATGCAGTTCATACTTCTATGAAAAACTTCGATTTGCATCACTCATTTTTGAGGGTTCTGCCGCAATTTGGCTTCAGTCGTTAGAAAAGACGTGGTTGAATCACATATTGGGACCAGTGTTATGGCGCGATTGGTGTTCACCAAATTTAGCAGGAACAATATCAACTGCATTTGAGGCAGCTGAATTCTCTGAAAAAAAGATTAGATCGGTCTTGGAGTATCAGAAGCTTTTAAGGAGTTAGCACATGTCATACTACTCTACAACAGTGCTTTTGATATGGAGAAAAAAACAGTTAAAGAAGAATCTAGATATATACGGAGGTTCAAAAATATCTAGAAAAAACATTAAAAATATAACTTAGCGAGACAAGTTGTCGTCGTGGCCGAGTGGGGTAGTCGGCGGATCGTGAAGTCGGAGTGGATGAACATGTCGCTCGACGGCTCGCTGTGGCTCAGGTGGCTCACCGTGGCTCGCTTCCAGCTCGTCGTGGCTCGCTTCTGGCACGGACGGTAGCTTGCTATGGGCTATTGCCGATGGCCTCCGTGCCTAGGCTTATCGACTGTCGGCGCAGAGTTGGAGAACGCAGGATTGATCGGGAAACAGGATCACGGCCTTCATGCTTGATGCGTCGATCATGTGCACAAGCCTCTAATTATTCTCAAATAGCTTGTACGGCCATGTTGATCGCCACGTCATCCTTGCGCCATGCGTATGATCAAATGCATACGTGCACAATGTTATGCAAGTTAAAATACGATGATTATTTTGATTAACTTGCATGTTGTCTTGTGGATCTGATCTATACGACCTCTTCGGATATTGGCCTGCTGACTCTGGAATAGTCGGTGGTGGTTGTTGCCGCGTGATGACTAACGCTAGGAGACAAGTTCGAGAACCTCGCCGTAAGGCATGGAGTCAATGGAGACGCTGCAAGCCCTGCATGGCTCCTCCATCCAGTGTGACGACCATACCTTTCATACACATTTTACAATAGGAGCTGTCTAACTAGACGTATGATCAAATACACATTTTATCAAAGTCGCTCTATCAAAAGAGCTGTGACAACAACTGTTTTAGCTGAAGCTGTACCTGTACCAAATCGTGGCCTAAAATAGCAGCACTGTGCTAGTTCATTATTCTTCACATGTTGGGATCGGAGGCTTGGATTTCCGACGCGTTCGTTGAGAGCTTAGTGGTTTTGAATAGTTTAACCTTTTTACAAGGTTTTTCTACGTCCCTGGGTTTAGAAAGTCAAAGAAGAGACGTCACCTATGGTCCTTCCGTTCTACTAGAAAGAACACGATCGTCGCTTTTCAAGAAATCCGTATTATTAAATTAATTACAGAATATATTTTTATAGTAAATCTTATTATAGACATAAATATTAATACTACTATTATAAATTTATTCAAACCTAAGTCAAATCTAAGCTAGTTTGACTTGCACAAATCCTATAGTTATTTTTCTGATAGAGAGTTTAGTGTGGTGGAGGAAAATCCTATATATATACTATCATGCAAGATCGGTGTTATCAAAAACGAAAAAAGGATAAAATCGGTGGTGGGACATGCTAGGATGAGAAGTGAAAGTGCATCTAATCGTCAGTTTTGGTAAATTAATAATAATAAAATAGAGGTCTAATGAAATTTGTGGAGTATTTTAATGGTTATTATGGTGAAAATTGTATATGGAAAAGTGGTTGTTTACTGACAGCTATGAACAAAAATTTGATTACAAATGTTATGTAGAACAATTGCCATCAAAGGTCATCTATAAAATAAAAAGAACATATTAAAAAAAGTACGAAGACAAATTATAATGATAAGTCATTCCATAACATGGTACGCATAAAAGTTGTATGTTTATAGCTTCCCTTTTGTTGCAAAAAGAAAGTGGTGGGTGTTATTTGTTCCTTGGTTTTGGTTTAGAATCAAATCAACCTTCACGAACCAAAACAAGCAAAATATGTGGGGCGGATTACGTGCTAGGTGAAAATATTGGAAACCAACTTTAAAAAGTTCAATTTTGTTGTTTAAAAAGTTTATAAAATTTTATACAAATACTATGTACTCATATGCAAAAGTTGGGTTGCAAACTAAAACTAGAAAAAATTATATGAAAATGAAAAATTTTAAATACATGTGCACTAGAAGACAAAATCCTCAAACTAGAAAAGTTCATAGAAAATAACATGTGTATGTATACTAGAAAAAATCATTGTGTTTTGAATGTAGGGTTTTGCACTAGGAAATTATCTTATAGTGCACATATACCTAAAATTTATTATTTTTTGAGCATGATAAATTTTATTATTTTTTGAGCATGACAAAATTTATTGTTCATTCTTGAAACTTTTTAGTTTGAGTTTGGATCCTAAATTTTACACAAGTATATATATATTTTGCATATAATATAAATATACTAAATTTATTTATTGTTTAAATGATTAGAATATGTTGTTTGACATTCGTTTATTCCCCGTATTTTCCGCGATCCACTGTCCGCGGAGGGTGCACGGAGCGACCCACCGCAGCACGTGGACCGTGCCGCCTTCAGATTCGCTCACGCAACCGGCCCGGCCCAGTCCATTTCCTCCTGAAGCGATGCCGTGCCGTGAAGCGACCGGCCAGCCTATCTGCCTCTGGTATCTGACTGGACTGACCCGCGCCGCAGGTCGCCGTCAGCCGTCTCAGCCCGCACCCCTCCCCTACAATTCCAATCGCGGCGAGCAAAGCCAAACCAACTAGCTTAGCTCGACTGCTCCGCTCCGCTTCGTTGCCAACTTTCCGCTCCAAGCATCGCGGTCGCGAAGTCTCATCGGTGAGCCCGGTGGCTGTGCCGCCGCCGCGATGGATTCGAGGCCCCGCGAGACTGACGCCCCCGGCGACCCGGCCAACGGCGCGGCCCTCCGCTGGCCGCGGCGCCCGGCAACGTCGAGATCATCAAGCCCCGCAACGACAAGCGTGAGTACCGCCGCGTCGTGCTCCCCAACTCGCTCGAGTGCCTGCTCATCAGCGACCCCGACACCGATAAGGTCTGCACTGCAGTCTGCTACTTCGATCGGCTAGGATGTACCGAACGGGGTTTGGCGATGGGTTTTGGATTTTGGTGCGAGATTTCGAGGTTGTGAATTGTGCTTTGTTTTGCAGGCGGCGGCGTCCATGAATGTGTCGGTGGGGTACTTCTGCGATCCCGATGGGCTGGAGGGGCTCGCGCACTTCCTTGGTCAGTGCTCTGTTTCGTCTTGCTGCATCTGAAGTTCTGAACTGGCATACTGTACTTCAACTGGACTGCTGGAGGTGTTTAGCCTCACAGTTTGATCCTGATTTTTGTTGGTAGCTTTTCCCTGATTGGTCGTCAACTCGTCATTCTTGAATAGCTCGAAAGTGAGAAATACATGAACGTTACTATTTTTATTTGCCGTGTTCTCTGGATCTACTGTCGCCTTATCACAACTTTAGGTCCCAATGCTTGTTACAGTGCATCTGAATTTGCATTTGGTTGTTAAACAGATGTATGTATTCCTGTGATCATACATGGAAATAAAAAGGGTTATTATGTTCAATGCAAGCAAACATGAAAAAGGAGGATGAATGATACTCTAGGTCCAATCAAACATGTTCTTTTTCCCCCCCTCTGAAACCTGCTTTATTCCACCTGAACATCCAAGTCTGTACTGGTATCCACGAAAAAACATCTCAAAATGAACTTTTATCACCATCAAAATATTGTTGAATTTGATGAGTGGAGCGAACATGTCGTGCTGAATAAAGAACTTTCTTGGCATTTGTTGCTAAACTTGAAATGTACAAAAGGTATCGATTGTTTGATAATATGTGGTGGTACACTCCACGATCAGTAATCCTGAAAAATGACGAGTCGTTGAGTCACTCAGTTTGTAAAAACTAAGTGTTTACCCAGTAAATCTGCAAGTATCTTCAGGCTCAGTGATGAAAAAACATCAAGACAACTTACTCATCTGAAACCCTACATGCATGACAACAAAATAAACATAAATAATGTGATTCATGCTTGGAAAATACCGCTACATGTTGTCATTTTGATAGTATGCTCGCATTTATGGATGGCATGTACTAGTTGAAAGTTCAGTTGAATTAGCTGATGAACTCTACAAGTTGTCTGACATTCTATAAAGTTCCCTGAATTTTATCTATGCATTTTTTTCGCTTGGTTGATGCTTTACTTAATTGTCAGGATCCTTTAAGGCGATAATTAAATATCTATGGACTTGATCAGTAATATATAAACAATATATCTAATTTCTATTTTTACATACATAGACACTTATTGTTCTGCTTTTATATTGCTTTAGTTGCAGTTTTACTAACATCTTGATGAAAATTTGAATACTATGTGGGTTGTTCTTCTTTAAACCATATCCTTATGATGGGTTCCAATTTTACAGAGCATATGCTTTTCTATGCTAGTGAAAAATATCCAGAAGAAGACAGTTACTCAAAAAGTACATTGCAGAGGTATGCTTTATTTTGCCAGGTTGAAAAGTGTCTTTTTCTTATTTATTTTAACAAGTTCATGGAGCCGAAAACGCAAATCGGGGAGATTGGGGACCTAGACGACATCTATAGCTAAGTTCAAGGACTGCCCATGAATTTTAGTTCTATGCTACAATCATGACACGCCTGCAGATTTCATACACTAAAGAGTAAAATACACAGTGGTCCTTGAACTTGTCCACGGTTTCACTTGGGTTCCTGAAGGCCTGAACTCTCAAAATCATTTTTAGGTTCCTCACCTTGAGTGTCATCCATGTCCCAAAAATCTTAAAATGCCATTGTTAGGTCCCCAGATTTGTCTCAAGGTGGCATCTAGGTTCCCTAACTTGCCATAGTATGCCATCTTAGGACCAAATGGGCCCTGACCTGCTCCACATCCTGATGTTGTATGCCATAGTGGTTTGATCCATGCCTCATTCTTGATGTGGTGGGAACTCACTAGCAGCCATCCGCCTAGGGCTTCGGCCTCGCTGCCTTCACTACTGAGGATGTTGTGGCCTTTGGGTTCGGGTGGGATGTGGTGCCACTTGGAGCGTGGAGAGGAGAGAGGGAGAGAGATGGGTGAGCATGGAGATCGGTGCCAGAGGCTGACTGATAGGGACTTGTTCCCTACCGATTCTAGGTCTCTCGATTATAGGGATGACGAACTGGAGGGCGAGGCTTGAAGAGATTGAACGGGAACGCGAGGTGCCGTGATCACGCACGGGGAGGAAGAGAGGCGGCTAGGGCAAGTCCCAGCTCCCTCGAAGGAAGCCGGCAACAATAGTTGCTTCTTGCTTAATCTTGACCAATAATGTTTTACAAGTATTTATATGCCTATAGTAATTAAAGATAATTGGGCCTTACAGCCCATCTAATCCTGAGTAATCCCGAGGCCTAGCCACTAGCACGCTGCCTCCTCACATATGGTATGCCTGTCATAACATCTCTCCCCGCTCGACAAACAGCTCGCCCCCGAGCTGGACATCGGGGTAGAGAGTTTGAACTCCCGAGCAGCCCCATGTCGCCTCCTCCACTGGAAGGCCCTGCCACTGACCAAGACGCGCCAAACACCACGGGCGGAGCTGGGCGCGAGCAGCACCTGTTCCGGAGCAGGAAGGAGTCGGCCATCGCGGCACCGGGCGGAACGACGACCGGAGCTGAAGGAGGGTCGCCTGTACGGCTTCAGCAGCCCAACATGGAAGACATCATGAAGGCGGGCAGCAGCTGGGAGCTGAAGACGGTAGGCCACCGCGCCCACGCTGCTCGACCACCTTGAAAGGGTCCAGCATAGCGACTGAGCTTGCCTTTGGGCTGGGCAGCCAGGGACTGGGTGGGGCCATGAAGCAGTCGAAGAAGCACCCAGTCCCTAACTGCAAAGGCGACGCCGCTGGTGGTGGTCGCCGTAGTAGCGCTTTTTGCGCACTGTTGGGCCTGCAGTAGGCGCCGCGATCTCGCCGAGGAAGGCGCCCGCCGCGCAGCATCTCGCCGGGCCATCTCTGTGAGAGCAGCACCGGGCTTTGTGGGACAGCAGCGGCGGTGGAGCGCTGGCCGCATACCACCTCGAAGGGCGGCGTATGCCAAGCGCCGGTGGAATGACGCGGTTGTAGCAGTATTCTGCCCACGGAAGCCAGGCCACCCAAGAACGCGCCCGTCACCAGTACAACGCAGGTACATAGCTATCACCTTGTTGACGATCTCCACCGCCTCTCCTGCTGCTCAGGTGGAAGGCCGCGCTCAAGCGGAGCTTGACTCCCGCCAGCGGAAGAGATCCCGCCATAGGTTGCTGGTGAAGACAGGGTCACGGGTCAATGACGATGGAGGAAGGGAACCCATGAAGCCGCACGATGCCGGCCGAAGAACGACGCGCCACCGAGGCAGCAGTGTGTGGGTGGCCGAGGGCGATATGAAGTGTGCGCATTGAGAACCGATCCACCACCGTGAGGATGACGGACTTGCCGGATCTTTAGGCAAGCCTCGATGAAGTCCATGGCAATGTCCGCCCACACCCGGACGGCATCGCCGAAGGTTGAAGGAGACCGGGCGGGTTGCCGCGTGGGGGGTTGTTATGTTATATGTATCGCAGGTGCGAACGGTCTTGCGACCAGCACGCGATCCCCTCTGGGATGAAGAAATCCGCCCGTACGAACGAACAAGGGTCTTCTGAACACCCCCGTGGGTCGGGCTGTATGTGCGAGGGAGACCACCTGGTGGCGCAGGTCCCCGGGCCGGGACGGCGACTCGCTTTGCTATGCAGGAGGAGGCTGCTGGGCGCCACGGCGCCCCAGGGTGGCATCCGCCAGCTGCTGGATGCGTTGGGCGCGCCTCGGCGCCGCCCCGCGGTGGCAGCCCGGATGTCGCCGATGAGGCCAAAGGGACGCCCTGATGGACTGAAGCGCTGCCCCATCGCGGCGTGGAGAGGGCGCCGGGCGCTGAGTTGAGGCGGGCGGTAGCCTGACGGTGAAGTCGAAACCGAACAGCTTGTTGATCCATTGGTGTTGGGGGACCGTGAAAGTCACCGGGTCCAGAGAAACTTCAGGCTGTAGTGGGTCGGGCGCGGACGAGGAAGCGGCGCCTCATTGTGTACGGGCGCCAAGCTGCCGCACGGCCTGGACTAAGCCGATGAGCTCCCCGCCAGAGGCTGCCAGCCTTTGACGTGCCGGGGCAGCTAAGGGGCCTGCTGAGAAGGCTGGGGTCCCGCCTCGGTGAAGAACGGCGCCGAAACCGCGCCTCAAGCGCCGCAGTCCACGACGAACAGCCGCCGGGAAGTCCGCATTTGCAGCACCGGCAAAGCGACGCAGAGAGCTGCGCCGAGGGCCTCGAACGCAGCGGTGGCCTCCTCGACCACGTGAATGCCTCCTTCCGCAGCAGGCGAGTGAGCGGGCCACACATGCGATGGAGCCGAAGTCGCGGATGAATCCCCGTAGTACCCGCCAGGCCGAGGAACCCACGAACGCCCCTTCACTGACCGGGCCCGGCCACGGCAAAGAATACCGCCCACCTTGTCGCTGTCCATAGCCGACCCCATCTCCAGATGACGTGGCCCGTGTAGGCGACCGACCGGGTGCCGAAAAAGAAAGCACTTGGACTTCTTCAGAAGAGCCCATGCGCCCAGTAGCGCATCGAAGACGGAGACCGACGTCGCGTAGATGCTCGGCCCACGACGAGCTGTAGATGAGGATGTCATCAAAGAAAACCAACACGAACTTACGGGCGGAAGGGCCGGAGGACATCGCTCATGAGCGCTGGAAGGTGGCCGGCGCGTTGACAGGCCGAACGGCATGACCAGGAACCCAAAGTGGCCATGATGTGTGCGGAACGCCGTCTTCTCGATGTCCGCCGGGTGCATGCGCACCTGGTGGTAGCCGGAGCGCCAGATCAAGCTTGGTGAAGAACGTGGCGCCATGGAGCTCGTCGAGGAGCTCGTCGACCACCGGGATCGAACTTGTCCTTGGACGGCTTGTCGTTGGCCAGCGCGGTAGTCGATGCGAGAAGCGCCACGACCAGGCCTCCCTTCTTGACCAGCAACACCGGGGCTGAAAACGGAGATGTGCTGGCCCGAATGATGCCCTGCTCCAACATGGCAGCGCATTGGCGTTCGAGCTCATCCTTCTGTAGCTGTGGGTACCGGTACGGGCGGACCGCGACCGGCGCCGTACCAGGGAGTAGGTGGATCCGATGGTCGCATCGGACGGGCGGTGGAAGGCCCCGAGGCTCAGCGAAGACGGCGCTGTGCTGGTGGAGCAGCCCGATCCAGCAGTGGCTGCTGGGGTCAGCGGCCGGGCGCCTCGGAGCTGCGCCGTGCGGTGACAACCCGGTCCCTGCACGCCCGCCATAGGGCGATGGCGCGCCAGCGCCGTAAAGACATCGTGAGGGCCTTGAAGTCGCAGAGGATGGGGCCCAATGTGCGCAGGAATTCGACGCCCAGTATGAAGTCTAAAACAGCCCAAGTCGAGGCCCACGCAGGTGATGGAGAAGTCGCCGCCGCCGATGCGGATCGGCACATCACGGGCGACGCCGTCGCACGCCAAGCGGTCCCCCGCTTGGCATGGGGCCCAGCCTTGGCGACCAACCCCGCACGGCGCATTGTCGCCCCATGGAGTGAAGTTGTGGGTGGAGCCGTGTCGAGAAGGGCGAGTAGCCGCTGGCCCTTGATAAAGACCGGCAAGAGCATCGTGTTCTGGTGCGAATCCGCGAGCGTGGAGGGAGACCACCAAGGCATTGGCTGTCGCGTCGGCTCCTGAGGGCCATAGTCCTCCAAAGTGCGGCTGTTGCTGCTGGGTCCTCGGGCGCCACGTCGTCCGATCTAATCGCCCACGCCGAGGAAGAAGAGGCGCTGGCAGGCGTGGGTTCTTTGACATACTGCTTCGCCGCGGTTATAACATAGGCCCCGGGCGGCGGCGTCAGCATCTCCGCCGAGGAGAGTCGGGCGGAAGGGGCGTGTGGCTCCCCTTGCAGGCGGGCGCCTGCTGCAGCGCCGCGCCGGAGGGAGGTGCAGGGTTGGGGGAGCCCGGGGCTGGTAGCTGCCCCCCGGCGCTGCACGGGGGCCGGCACTCCGTGGCGGCCGTGGAACCGGAGTGAGCGTCGCTGAACGCGCCGAAAGCCCGGCCAAGTGCACGCTGTTTGGAGGTCTTGGGAGCACGCAGTTCGGCCTCCGCCCGGATGTGATCTGGTAGCCCCCCACGTAGAGCTGCGGGCCTTACGGAGCGCCGAGGAGCTTGCGGGTGTGGCACAGGACCGCATTGAAGCGATCTGAGTATTCCTGCACTGTGGAGTGGAAGGGCAGCCGTGCCAGCTCGGCCAGCCGAAAGTGCCTTGGAGAGGCGGCCCGAACTGAGACGGCACAGATCCTGAAACGATCCCAATCTGGCATGCCCTCGCCCCTTTCGAGGGGCGTAGTACTCACGCCCTGGCTGCGCCCTTGAGGTGATAGGAAGCGAGCGGAGTTCGGTCCGAGGCCAAGGTGCGTTGGCCGCGGAAGAATTGCTCGCGCGACTGCCCTAGCCCGGCCTAACGGATCCTCCGAGCCGTCGTGACGTCATGAACTCCAGCTTGTAGAACTTGGGTGGAGCGTGGCCGGGCCGACTCCGGCGCATCATCCGGGGAGAGGGCTGCCTCGGACGGGCTGCATCAAGCTCGGAGCATGGAACAAGGTGCCATCGATCCCTCCATACAGCGTGCCCGACACGGGGGGTCCGCCGTGGGACATCATGGCGCGGCTGGTAGGTGCAGCGGTCGTCGCCACCAGCCGCGGCCACCGAAAGTAGACCGGGCGGCTGAGGACTGCGCCCAGGACGGGCAGTGGCGAGGGCGGCGGCGGAAAGCGGGAGCGGAGGAGGTGGATCGGCACCTGGCTGGAAGATGGTGCCGAGGGGAAGCGGACGCCATGCGCCCCTGGCTGGGAAGCGCATAGGTGTACTGCGGCGGCGGCGGCGACGGCGCTGGCTGAGCATATGAGTAC
Organism: Chrysopogon serrulatus; assembly: GCA_015844335.1. Classification (NCBI taxonomy): domain Eukaryota; kingdom Viridiplantae; phylum Streptophyta; class Magnoliopsida; order Poales; family Poaceae; genus Chrysopogon; species Chrysopogon serrulatus. The sequence continues at coordinate 57,443 of JADLZL010002247.1, read as the reverse complement.
TGCGGCGGCAGCGGTGGTGGGAGCGTCGGCTGAGGCGGTGGTTGCAGGTGGGTGAGGAAGGACTGGATCTCAGCCATTTGCAGCTGCATGCCCGCAAAGGCATGGCTGAGGTTGGCGATGGCCGCCGTGGACTCCGCCGGGTGAACACGGTGGGGTGGTCGCACCCGACGTGAGCGGCTGCGTGGTGGAGGGCAGGACCAGGGCGGAAGTGGTGGCGATGGGGGCTGCAGCAGATGACGGCGGCAGGCCGGGGCGGAAGGCTGCACGCTGGGGTGGATGGCGGAATCGTGGACACCGGCGGCATGGTGGAAAACGAAGAGCACCCGACATCTCCGATACCAGGTTGATAGGGACTTGTTCCCTACCGATTCTAGGTCTCAGATTATAGGGATGACGAACTGGAGGGCGAGGCTTGAAGAGATTGAACGGCCCGCGAGGTGCCGTGATCACGCACGGGAGGAAGAGAGGCGGCTAGGGCAAGTCCCAGCTCCCCCTCGAAGGAAGCCGGCAACAATAGTTGCTTCTTGCTTAATCTTGACCAATAATGTTTTACAAGTATTTATATGCCTATAGTAATTAAAGATAATTGGGCCTACAGCCCATCTAATCCTGGAGTAATCCCGGAGGCCTAGCCACTAGCACGCTGCCTCCTCACATATGGTATGCCCGTCATAACACTGACATGTGGGACCACCCTCGTTTGGACCTGAAGGACACCGTGTGACAAGTTTGGGACCTGAAAAATGATATTTTGACAGTTTGGACCTGGATGACACCCTAGGACAAGATTGGGGTCTTGAAAATGCATTTTTAGAGCAGTGTTTTAAAGGCCGTTAGGGCGTCCAGGCGAGTGCTGGGTGCGCCCTGGACGCCAAGGCGCCACTGTTTTCCAACGCGAGCTGGGTACGCCTGGACGCCTAGTCGTCGCCTAGGCGACGCGCGACGCCTTTAAAACATGTTTTAGGGTTTGGGGACCTGATGGTACCTAGGACAAGTTTAGGACTACATGTGCATTTTATCTACACTAAATTTATGTCGCTATGTGTTGCTGGTATAAGTACTTACATAACGTGTGTTTTCTTGTAGCATGGTGGTTCAACCAATGCTTTCACATCTTCTGAACACACAAACTTCTATTTTGATGTGAACAGTGATAGCCTGCATGATGCTTTAGATAGGTACCTCTTTATTGCTTTCTTTATTTTAACCTTATTTTCCTTGTGCAAAATTTCACCTATGCTTGTGCCATCTAATCATAGGTTTGCACAATTTTTTATCAAGCCATTGATGTCCCCAGATGCTACACTTTAGGAAATAAAAGCTGTTGACTCTGGTATGCGATATCTTTTTCTCTGTTCTGTTGCTGTTGCTGGAATCACATTTTAAATTCTAACTTCCATTATGCACTTATAGAAAATCAGAAAAACCTTTTGTCAGATCCTTGGCGAATGGGTCAGGTACTTGCATTTTCCAAACTCACGTTGAATATGCAGACAGCTTAGTTACAGAGATCTGATTTTATTTATACCTGTCCTTTCTTGTTTTCAGCTTCAGAAGCATCTTTGTGCAGAGAATCATCCTTATCATAAGTTCAGCACTGGTTGTTATCTGAACAATGCTTTTTTTACATACCATTAGTGACATTAAGAATACATTGCTCATTTTCCACTTAATTTTATATTTCTTTCATTCTTTGAATAACATGATATCTCTTTTATTTTGGCATTCATACTGGTTGTTTCCCAGAAATAGTTTATTTCAGTTTTTGTTTGCAATAGAATCTTGTAGCAGCACAAAAGCTCCCAGTAGGTATGAGTTTCTTACTGTTATTACATTTTGAGAATAACTAAATGAATAATACTTGATTGTTTGAATGATGACTTGGTCAATGGCTTAGTTGTGTGGTATGAACCTCCTACAGCCATCTTAGATGTCTTCTCTTTGCTTCAACAATAAATGAAGTTTCAGTGTAATAATAAAGAGTTCTTAATGATATATGCTTCACTCCTGAATATTAAACAATTCCTTAGAACACATTTTCACTGCTTGCTTGCAATACTGGACAATTCCTTAGAACCATTTCTCACTGCTTGCTTGAACATTAAACAATTCCTTAGAACCGATTTTCACTGCTTGCTTGGAATACTGGACAATTCCTTAGAACCGTTTCTCACTGCTTGCTTGAAATACTGGAGGATTACTCAGGACTGATTTTCAGAATTCTTATTGATTAGGAAATTGGAATACTCTTGAAGTTAAAGCAAAGGAGAAAGGATTGGACACAAGGCTTGAGCTTCTTAAATTTTATGATTCACACTACTCAGCCAACTTGATGCAACTTGTTGTGTATGGAAAAGGTTTTGCATCAAACTGTTCTGCATTTCCTTACAAGTTATCTGCAGCTAAAACCTTTTTTTTTTGGTTATTTTGCTTCTCAATTCTCATATCTTTTTTGTATTTGCAGATAGTCTCGATAAGCTTGCAGAACCTTGTTGAAAATAAGTTCTGCGATATTAGAGATGTTGGGAGGAAGCCATTTTCATTTCCTGGGCATCCATGTACACATGAACATCTCCAGGTTTATTATTTAGTATTTTATATTACAGGATATGAGTTGACAAGTGAGACTTGCAGTTACAGATTATGTGAGTTGTTCCCTTGCAGATCCTTGTCAAAGCAGTTCCCATTAAACAAGGGCACACTTTGAGAATCCTATTTCCAATTACTCCCAATATCCGTGTTACAAAGAAGGCCCTTGCAGGTACATTAGCCATCTGATTGGTCATGAAGGAGAAGGATCTCTTTTTACATACTTAAGAAGTTGGGTAAGTTATCTTTCCTTGGCCTTTCTTGCAGTTTAGGAATATTTACTGCATGCCAGAAGAGGGAAAAGACGTGTTTGCTGAGAATTTTGGGTTGGGTTGCCTCTGTGTGTGTTTGTCCTAAATCTCTTATATCCGAGTACTGAGTCTATATATCATGTTCATGAGCCCTAATTCATTCCCAGAGCTCTAATTTTGTTTTCTTTATTGTTATTTTGTTACATTTATCTCCAGTATGCATGGATAAATAAGTTCACTTATGTTTTTGTTTGCTTCATTCCTGTTAGTGTTATAGTGTTACATACATAGTTAATAATTAATAAATAGCCAAGTAGGCTCTTTGTATGGCATGACTTTTTTGAACCATTGTGCTGCGAATGTTCGTTAGGAATCACTTAGAACTGAAAGGAATAACCATGGTAGTTTAGGCCTTCAGAGTAAATAACTGAAGGAACTGCATTTATGTACATTTGAAGAAGACGTGTCAAAGAGAAAAAACTCCTATGAGTAAAGAAAAAGAAAAACTTTTGTTTTGCCTCAGTTTTGTATAAATTTCTTTACTGTTGGTACCCCTTTTTCATGTTTGAAACTTGTTTGCTGACGTTCTCATTCTTCTCCAAGAGAACTCTGTTCTTTATCCTCTTTATTTGGTCATCATGGTTAAATTCTAATTCTGTTCGATATTCAGGATGGGCTATCAGTTTGGAAGCTGGTGAAGGGGATTGGAGTCATGATTTTTCTTTCTTCTCTGTTACTATTCAGCTCACAGATGTAGGCCAGGGTGAGTTATAATTTCTGAAGGGCCATTTTGATATCAACTTTTGAAATGTAAGTGAAAATCACAAATCTGATTACTGGTGATAGAACACATGGAGGATACTGTCGGACTATTATTCAGATATATAAAGTTGCTGCAGACCTCTGAAACTCCTAAGTGGATATTTGATGAGGTAATTTAGTCTGGACTACATGTTTTTTATTATAAAAATGAATAATATTGCACATTACTAAAATTGAATCATTTTTACGAGTCGTGAGTTGAAGATGCATGAGATTCTCAGTTTCCATGAATATATTAGAATATTTTGTAATTTAGTCGATCAGGCCACTTACCCTTTATCTGTAATACCAGCCTATAACACTATAATATGAACAAAAGTCTGCATTGAAAATAGTTTTTCATGAGATATAATACCATGTTATCATTTGTTCAACCTTGTTCTTGTTTTGTAGTTGTCTGATATTTTCTACTGCAGTTAGCTGAACCTACAAGACAGTTATGATTTTGGGGTATACTTGCAATGTAATTCCTTTATCACACAATTAAACATGGGGCTTGGTTTGAAAACTGAAAAGTCATTTATGTTTGTATCATCAACACTTGCATAACTAAATAGGCTTCTCTGATTTGTGAAATAAAGCGATCAAGTCATACAAATGTGTTGTTCAACAATGTAAAGATCTCTCTCTCTCCCCCCCCCTCTCCCTTTCTCTCTCCATGTACCTTTTTTTTTGTGTACTAATACATTTTTTGGTTGGACTTTGAAGCTTCAAGCTATTTGTGAGACAGGATTCCACTATCGAGACAAGAGCCCTCCTATCAATTATGTTGTACATATTTCTTCAAACATGCAGGTGCTTCAGTTATGCTTATCTTAAATTTATCTTCACAATTGTTGCCCCTTGTATACTGGATTTATTTGCACATGCCTATGGTAACATCTGATGCGCTTCAGTGCAGTTCACATACGTTCAGTTCATATCTTGACTTTTGCAATCTATAGTCTTAGTGAATAGCTTTCTATACAATGAGTAAAAACTTATTGATTGAATGAAAGAAAATGATTGAATGAAAGAAAAGCAATATATCAAGAACCAAAATAATATGTAGGAACATCGTACATTTGATTTCCACAGAACAATACATTTGTAATTTCCATGGTTGTGGTAGTCATATGTCTAGCAATCTAAGTGTGCTGAATATTGATCTATATGTAGGAGAGTTCACACAAAAAAATTATAGAAATGTTGTACAATGTGGTTTTATATATACTATTGGGATATGATGGTTCCCTAGATTCATATAGTAAGCTATCCCAAATGCTTATTTTCTTTTTATAATAATGGTAAACTATGCCACCCATTAATGGATCCTTTTTCGTCATTAACACAGATTTTCCCCCAGAAGATTGGTTGATTGCATCATCTGTGCCATCAAAGTTTTCACCAGATGCTATTCAGAATATTTTAAATGAATTGACTCCTGAAACTGTAAGGTAATTCTCAGGGCAATAAGTGAGCATACAAATTACAAATGGAGAATTTTATTTTCTTTGCCTTTCCATTTTGTTTTGCTCCTTCTGTTTAAAAAATCTCTTTGCTCTCCGTATTTCCTACCAGAATATTCTGGGAATCGAAAAACTTTGAAGGGCAAACAAACTTAACAGAGCCATGGTATGGTACATCATATTCTGTGGAAGCTGTCCCTCCATCAATCATACAGGTACATTTTTGGACATTATTATATTGAAGCTAGAAAAGTACCTGTGTCTTATTTTTGTAATTATTTTGCAGAAATGGGTAGAGAAAGCCCCTGAGGAAGATCTACACCTGCCAAAACGTAACATCTTCATTCAAGTGACCTTTCATTGAAAAGTGTAGAGGAAAAGGTAATATTTCGAATGGCTTTCTTGCTTAACTTAATCTGGATTGCTTATGCTCTCTCTGTTACATCCAGGTAAGTTTTTCCTGCCATGCTGAGGAAGACACAATTTTCAAGACTCTGGTACAAGCCCGATACAATGTTTTTCACACCTAAGGCTTATATCAAGATGGATTTTCATTGTCCACTGTCCCAAAGCTCACCCGAGTCAGCAGTTCTTACTGATGTATTCACAAGGTTGCTTATGGACTATTTGAATGATTATGGTATGTAAGACCCTTAGATATGAAAGGCTGATCAATTTTTTAGTGCATTCTTTCATTTGTTTCTCATAGAACTTATCATGGGTATATTATATTGGATACATCATGTATTAGATACTAGGAAATGGAACTGTGGAAAAAGTTTCTTATTGGAATGCGTTTAGCAATACTTCATATGCATGTGTATCAGTTAATACAATCAGTTAAAGAAATAAAAGATTAGAATAAAATGCCAATATGGGATGTCTGCGAATTGTGTTTTACAAATTTTTTATCCCTCGGCATTAACTTTCTGAGATACTCCCTCTTCCAAATTGTAAGTCGTTTTGACTTTTTTGGTGCATCCATTTTGCTATGTATCTAGATATAATAATGTGTCTAGATACATAGCAAAATGGATGAACCAAAAAAAGTCAAAACAACTTATAATTTGGAACGGAGGGAGTACATGTTTTCTCATGAATCCAGAATTGGAAGGTTGTTAATGTTTTTTTAAGTTAACTTGTTCCAGACTTTCACTCTATCTTCTGTAATGATACAGCAATTTTGTTTTTTTGCTTTTCAGCTTATGACGCTCAAGTTGCTGGCCTCTATTATACTGTTAAGCCAAATGACACTGGTTTTCAGGTTGGTTTTTTCAATTCACACACATATAATAGTCCTATAATTTGCTTTTGTATTTTTTTTACTATTGTAAAAATACAGTACTTGGACTGGTATAATACTTTGAATCTTACTTGAGCATTGGTCCTAATGTACAACATGCATGCTCACACTCACATTATGAAGTTTACAGTTTCTATGGTTTCTTTGCTGTTCGGTGCTTTTACAATGTACAAATCACATTTTATTGGTTGCAAGTTATGACGCCCTTTGCAACGCTGATGTGGTCACATAAACTGCATAGTACCAGTGTGCCTGCCTGATGTAGTTCCTTGATTGCGGATGCATTTTGTACCTAATATCCAGTGGGTTACTACCATACAATTCATAACATTGATACAAAATGAATTTCTGGTGTTCCTTTTGAAAATTTAATGCTATTCCTTCACCATTCAATGTCTGTACTATCTTGTAGGTTACTATGGTTGGCTTCAATGACAAAATGAGAACCCTTTTGGAGACTGTTATTGGCAAAATTGCGGAATTTAAAGTTAAGGTTGACCGTTTTTCTGTGATAAAGGTAATCAAAATAGTTCTCTGCAATTTTTTTTGAACCAGTCAGCTGGGGAATCCCCTACCTATTTTTTTAATATATAAAAGGGTATATACAAGCTGTACAAGGCTCGAAGGGCCAAAAGAAAAAGCGGGGGAAAAAGAGGCTAAGAGTAATTGGTGGGAAAAAGAGGCTAAGAGTAATTGGTGGCTGTGACTCAGTACATGTGCAATAATGCGCACCCTGTTGTAATATGTTTGTATGCAAAGCAAATTATCTGAATATCTATGGGCAATCAACACAGCATACATTTGTCGCTTGTTACTTGAATTGTGACTTTTATTATCTAATAATAAGCGAGTTGATAGTACCTGTTACCCTGGGTGTTGTAGAATATATCAAAAAGTTCTTCTGGTCATGCCTTCTTTATTATTCCTCTCAACCTACTATACTTGTTTCCAGGTGATGCAATTGCAAGCTGAGACTGTCTTTCTATGCACTTTGTATGAACTAAAGGTGTTTTTTTGTTGCCATCAGGAAGCTATGACAAAGGAGTATGAGAATTTCAAATTTCGGCAGCCGTACCAGCAAGTTTTATATTATTGTTCACTGATACTGGAGGACCAAGCGTGGCCATGGGATGAGGAATTTTCTGCACTTTCCCATCTCGAAGCTAGTGATCTGGAAATTTTTTTGCCTCATTTGCTGTCAAAGACCTTCATCGAGTGTTATTTTGCAGGTTTATCTATTTATTAGTTGACTTGAATATTTTATACCTCCTCAAAAGAATTTGATTCAATACCCTGATTTCATATTTCCCTTCATAATTGCTTGTATCAATTTCAGGTAATATTGAACCCAATGAAGCAAAAAATATCATTCACCATGTTGAAGATGTTTTATTCAATGCACCCATTAGTGCTTGCAAGCCACTATCCCCATCACAGCATCTTGCTAAGAGGATTGTAAAGCTTGAAAAGGGTTTGAGATACTATTATCCAGCAGTGTGCTCAAATCACCAAGATGAAAATTCTGCTCTTCTGCACTATATTCAGGCATGCTTTCTATGCTTGTTCTTCTTGAATATTTTCAGTGAAAAGTACCTCTAAGTGATAACAATTGATTCTAAAAACATGCCATTGACAGATTCATCTATTGAATATGTTCAGTGAAAAGTGCCTCTAAGTAATGACAATTGATTCTAAAAACGTGCTATTGACAGACTCATCTATTGATCTGATAATAGTAGCAAATTTAGGTGGTTAACCTAATGGATAACAGTGTTACACCATGTTAACTGTGTGGCGTAGTTGATGCTCATGTAGTCCTGTTCTTTAATTTTGTGGATGCGTGTATCAATTCCATTGTGCCAGGGCTCAGGATTTGCCACCTGCCACACAATGTAATGCTATAACAATATCCTCATATGTGCAGACTCATCAAGATAATGTCAAGCAAAATGTTCTACTTCAACTACTTGCTCTTGTTGGCAAGCAGCCAGCTTTTCATCAATTGCGATCAGTTGAGCAACTTGGCTACATAAGCGGTGCTTAGGCAAAGGTACAAGAAGCCCTTCTTATTTTATGATTATATGAGAATTTGTCTTCTGTCTTTTCTTTTTGTCTGTCTTTTTCTTTTTGTGTGATTCATTTGGCTATAAAATGTGTATTGTGTTTGCCCAGTAATGATTCAGGTGTCCGTGGGTTGCAATTTATAATCCAGTCAACTGTGAAGGTAAATATACTAATCTTACAGGTTTCTGTTATTTTATTTTTTTTTTAAATCTCCTCTTCACAATTCTAGCGCTTCTTTTGAACATGTGTAATCACTCTTCATCTCTAATAAGTTCAGTACAATTTTCAATAGGATCCTGCCAATCTGGATGCCAGAGTTGAAAATTTTCTCAAGTTGTTCGAAGGCACTCTCTACCAGATGTCTGATGCAGAGTTCGAGGTTAGACGTGCTTCTCTTCCATTCAGTTACTATTTTATCAAGCTCTCAGCACCCTGTTTTAATCTATAATGATGCTGGTTCCTATTCCCTGGTGATTGTGGGATGTTTATCTGCTAACATATTAATGCTTTAACTCCATACAATAACTTCTTATTTAGTAGTGAAACATACATGCTTGGTAATCATAGTTGAAAAATCTATGCTGTCTGGCACCAGGTCCTGATTCTGTTATTTTAACTGACAAGTAAGATAAACCTATCGTGAGTTAAGTTTTCTAGTTTTTTATCTCGACCAGAATGTGAAAGCAAGTTGCATTTCCAACCACCGATACTTATTATTAATTGTGAAGGATATGATACTCTTTCTTCACCCATGCGTTGGTAATGAACAAGGGTAGGAATAGGACGCATAAGTGAAGTATCTTATTCCCAAGATGTTTTCTGTGTCTTGTCGGTTCAACTTTTTTGCTGTGCTATGGATTTTCTTTGATTGTAATTATGGCAGCTTGCTTCTGACTTGATTCTGGTGTTTTCTGATCTTTTGGCACTTAGGCTCTGAGCATTAGCATCTGGAGCACCATGGCCAGGCCTCCAGTTGAAATTATAACATTTATCAGAAGTTGTTAACAGAGAGACCGGCACTTCTATTAGGGGAACCGTTTGATTTTCTTTCTGGAATAATGCAGGAAATCTGCATGTGTTATTATTATGAGGGAAAGGCCGGTCCCAAAACACTTCAAAGTAGAGATACAAAAGTGGGGAGAAAAACCAACAAAAACACAAAGTCACAAAACTAGGGACATATGTGAGGAATGAGCTTTCTATCAAAAACCCCCAACAAAAAGTCACAACACAACCTGTTTGCTTGTCTTATAGTATTCTATGGTTTTGTGACATGATTATGTACGTACCTTGTAACAACTGTGTGGCCTCTTCTGCAGAGTAATGTAAGTGCTCTTATTGATATGAAACTGGAGAAATACAAAAACATCCGCGAGGAATCAGCTTTCTTCTGGAGAGAGATTTCTGAAGGAACCCTCAAATTTGATAGAAAAGAAGCAGAGGTGTGTACTCATTGATTGTCTTCGTGTACATATTGTTCTGTGAACTCAATTCTATGATGGCAGGTTGCTGCACTGAGAGAGCTCAAGAAGGAAGAGTTGTTAGACTTCTTCAATGATCACGTGAAGGTCAATGCACCACAAAAGAAGATTCTTAGTATACAAGTGTACGGTGGTCTCCATTCTGCCGAGTACGAAACGATAGTGCAAAATGCTCCGCCACTGCAGTCGTGTCAGATAACTGATATTTACAGCTTCAGGAGATCGAGGCCTTTATATGGATCATTCAGGGGAGGTGTTGGTCAGATGAAGTTATAGTTCAACATTTTCTTATCCTTCTGTAGAATTCTGAAAAAGAATAATCTTTCTGTTCAACTGCTTTTTTTGGACTAGGGGCTGACCTGCATCTACGTTGATAGTTTATTTCATCGAGGACACCATAGTAGGGCATTTATCTATGGGATTTCACTATATTCATTAAGATATTCTGATAGAGATTTCACATTGCCTTGTAAACACAAATATCTAGTCATGTCTGGTTGGTTGAGATACGACTTGTAAACACAAATCCACTTCCGTTATTTCCACCAACTCAAGTGCGAATTGGCATGCATCAGAGTTACTGTAGGACATGCCAAGTTGTGAGTAAGTAGTTAATTTCTCGGCAGTGCCTTTATGCATGGACTCCTGCACTCAAGAGCCCTAGTCATCAACACTACCATGTCATGTCATGGACTCATCACCTCATCCTCTAGAAACAAGGCTTCGCCTCCACCATCACTTGCAGCATCTCCTCCCCAGTTACCTCCTTTTCTACCCAAAATAAAGCTCGTATTAACGCACACGCAGTAACGTCGTATCACCCCACCCCCGCGACAGAAACCGTTGGTGTAGCCCTTGCTTTTACAATGTTCAGCACATCCGATTGGATTGCAGCCGACGTAGTAGGTGCTCTTGAAGGGTGGTGATTCATCACCTTGCTTGGCCTCAGCACCTTCACAATCAAATGAACTAACCAATCATTTGTTTATATGTTAATATCCTAGTTATACATATTCATCAGCTAAAGGCCCAGTGACTAGACCGTACCATTCATTTGTTCCATGCTTTGGAGTTTTGTTGAAGTCGATCCTCCCTCACCCAAGGTCACAACGGCCAGCACTAAGGCCGCCGCTGCTAAGGCCTTCCCTGTCATGGCTAAATTGAGCTTTGCTTATTTGTCAGGTGAGAAGATCGAAGAGAGAGAATGGCACAAGTGTTCTTTAATAATGCTGTGAGTTCATCCATTATCACTGTTCATAACAAAATGGCTGTGCATATCCTTGCCTCGGATTCTCATTTCTTAATTAGATGATTTATTACATGATTATATATGATATCTTGCTACCATAGTAGCAGTAAAATGGATATGCACATCCTTTAATTTTCGTCATTCAGTCATTGCATGTCAGCTTTTTTTTTTTTTATGTTTGGAAATGCATCTTAACTAAGTCCATCTAGGTACCCTTTTCATTCTCCCTGTACACATCTCTCTTAGTCGAGAAAATCGTGCCTTAATTATTTCAAACAGTTATATATAAATATAGAGATTTATATTAATCATAGGTACAGATTTCCACTGAAATCACGTTTCTTTCTTTCATTGGTATATCTGTATACGAACAACATATTATTAATCCAACTCAAATGACTTCTACGCGAGCAGGCCATACTACATATGATTGTTGGCTTTCTTCATCCCAGTGTTTATGACATTTATAATTTGTTTCCTACTATATCACTGAGTAATGCAGACCAACGGTGCCTTTCTATGGCCCAAACATGAACCAAATTAACCTTATTATGTGATAATTCTATTACAGGTTGGATTTTATTTGACCAACAGGGGGGATTTCTCTATTTATCGTACTTTGAGTTTATAATTAGGAATCAACTGCATAAATATATTTTTGGAGTCGTTTCGGGAGCTAGGGACGGATCTTATGAGCAGTTAACCGTGTAGTTTGACATGTTGGTTAAAATACCAAACCGACTTGGTTGTAGTAATTTTTTAGTCCACTTTTTATAACATGTCAACATGATAGATATAAAGAAAAAAATCAACCGAGACACAGGTAAGCAACACAACCATTTCATTATTATCACTAACTCAAGATCTGCTAGCTAGATGACATGCACAAAGCCACAAACAGCACAAGAGAATGACTCTTGGACACACAATAACGCAAGTTCAATCATCTCCGAGCAGCGTTCTGTCTTCTCGCATGTCCGTCGTTAACTCGATCGCCGCTACCACTCCCCTCACCACCACCGCTGCCTCCAACACCTGCGCATTCCTTGGTGCACGCGCACTTCCTGTCAAGTTGGGTGCAGTAGCCGTCGGTGTAGCCCTTTCCGATGCAATATGGGAGACAAGTCGATTTTTGGCACGCAACATCCCAGGGAGTCACCCATTGGCATAACTTGGCCTCGGCACCTGCTGAATCAGATGAACCAACCAATCAATGATTTTCTTTCATCAGCTAAAATCGCGGGTGACAACGTCATGCATTTTTCCCATGCTTTTGTAGGTAGGATGAAGTCGATCACTCACCTAAGATCAGGAGGAGGAAGAGGACCAAGCCAGTCGTCGCTGCAATTTTACCCTTCATGGCAGAACTGAGCTAAGCAGAGTTTTTGTTTTGTTGAATGATGAAGAGGAAGGGAAGGGCGCAAATGGCTATTCATAGTGTCCGAGTGCATGCATCATGCACCGGTTACGCCCGGGTATCCGAAAAAGGGTATGCATAATTTAGTCGTGGATACTACTCATCAATAAGTAGGAATTAAAAGGAAAATTTACTACTGTCCTTATATACTTGGAGCATTGACTACCATCTTATTTTGTCTTATTAGTACTAATTGAAAATGTCCCAAATGTAACCTCACGTTAATCCTAGAAAGACACGTTACACTACTAGAGAACAGGCCTTTGGTCGATGCACAAATTCGACTTTAGTCTCGGTATTTTTTGCGTTCGGGACTAAAGGTTCTTTAGTCCCGGTTGATAATACCAACCGAGACTAAAGGTCGATCTTTAGTCCCAGTTGGTGTTACCAACCCGGACTAAAGGTCCTCAACTTTTAGTCCCGGTTGGTAATACCAACCGGGACTAAAGGTCGACTTTTTAGTCCCAGGTTGTTGTTACCAACCGGAACTAAAGATCCTTTTAGTCCCGGTTGGTGTTACCAACCGGGACTAAAGGTCCCCACGGATCAATTCAAAAGAAGCGTATACAGGACTTTATCACATGTGATGTACAGCTGAGTTGGTAAGGACTTTATGTGTGAGATAAGAGATATTGGGTTCGAATCGCCTGGTGAAGCTTTAGTCCCGGTTTGTATACCCGGAACCAAAGGCCGGGACCTTTAGTCCCGGATTCGTAGTCCCGGTTGGGATACCCGGGACTAAAGGGTGTTCCCAACCGGGACTACAGCCCCCTTGTGTAGTAGTGTTAGGAAAGTAGGAGTATTAGATTCCATAAAATTCCCACCAAAACAAAAATATCTAGTATTTAATTTGGTAGTAGTAGATTTTAATAGTCATCACCAATAACAAACATTAGATCTATTTTTTTGTTTTCCAAAGGATTACCCATCCAAAATATAGTTTAAGTAGCCCTCTAAATATGTGAATTTAAATTACCATGTCAACTACTATGAAAAACAATGCAAAATAACATCAAATGTGATTTAAATTACTCATATAACTCATATATGCCATTATACTCCCTCTGTCTTAGAAAACTTGAAATTTCAGGTTCAAAAATCTTGATATTTCAGGTTCAAAAATCACCCCATCGTAAAAACTTGATGTGTTACCTCTTGGACACTAGGGGAGCCACCATATCTGCTTTGAGATTATGGCGTGCACACCTCCATGCATTTTTGTAATTATTATCAACTTATTTCTTGATTAGCATGGATCACCTTCAAATATGTAGGAGGTATGTGGGTAATTTTCATTATTGCAATAATATGCTTTAAGAATCCTAAAACATGAAGTATTTCAGAATAGGTTTCCAACATCAGCATCTCCAACAACTTGGTAAATTGACTTGTTATCCTTATAAATTTGGTAAAAGCACAAAATTTCCTCTCCAACAATTCCCTAAATGAACTTGCTATTTATACAAACTTGCTATCGACGGGTGCCGCACGCGGAAGAATACGCGCGCGGGTGGAGTTGCTATCGCGAAAATTTCCCGTCGCCGGCTCGCCTCCCGCGCGCGCGAAAGCCTTCCCCCGGCCGCCTTCTTCCTCTCCCGATGCATCATCTTGCCCTCCGCTCTGTTAAAATCAGACGTATCATCTTCCCCGGCCTCGCTGCTCCTCTTCCCCTCGCTGCTGATATGAAGAACCAACCCTAGGATCATCTTCCCGTCCGCTCTGTTGGGGCTAGGGCGCGAGGAAGGTCACGCCGCGGTCGTGAGGAAGGTCACGCCGCCGTCTTTCAGAGGTCGCGGACGCCCATGGGTCGCGACGCCGCTCCCCGTTCAGCAGGAAGCTTTCGAGGAACGTCTCGTCCAGCAGGTAGCGTTCTCTGTTCTTTGTCTCATCTTCTTCTTTCAGTTAATCGCCATCTGCTAGGGCGCTGCTCTGATGTAAAAGCCTGAACTGATCGATGCTATATACAAATCTACTAGCATGAACTGCTCGACGGGAGAAGGTACTGCAAATTTGTTGATGGCTAGCCGGGGCTGCTGCTACTCACCTTGTTTTCGGGAGGAGCAGATCACGATTCTGGCCGGGCAGTGACCTTGCTGTTTTGGGACGGGGTACTCCAATGATGCAGAGGATGGATGCCTGGCACCTTCACTTGTTGAGGAGGAAGACCGTCGAGGCGAGGCGAGGAGTCGCGGACCTCCGTCGCGGCGGCGGCGTCTCTTTCGGAAGAGATCAGACGGAAGGTCGCGACAGGAGGTCAAACTTGGTGGGCCTACTTTTCCAATTTTACCAAGTTGTAATAGAAAATTGTTGGAGAGAGGGCTTTTTTCACTTGCCAAAAACTTTAGCAACTTGCCAAACCACAAGATTTGGCAAGTCAATTTTACAAAGTTGTTGGAGATGCTTAATATAGAGTTAAACGCTATACCACGCTATGCAATTTAGCAACGCTCAGTCTGATATAACCACCGTTGCGGACATAGCGCCAATCTGAGCGTTGCAATATATGGTAGCGACCGGTGGTTTGCACCTAATTCCAATATTTAGATAATAGATATTATAGACATATGTATAAGTATAGATATAAATATAGCAGTAATCGGTGATTCTCGCCTAACTTCAACATTATTTAGTTATAGATATAGATATAAATATAGAGATATAGATGTAGTAGATATATACAAATATAGATACATATATAGATAGAAAGATGACTATATATATTATATTTAAAGATATGAGTAAAGATATGAGTGGTTTCTGTGCTTTTGTTCATCTGGGAAATAGAAGTGGTCCGTCTATATATGTGCTCAACTATCTCCTTTTTTCAAACTACACGGTATATATAGATGTCACAAAAATGTATGTATATTTAACCTCTATGAATATATGCACCAAAACCCTGTTACTATAAGTAAAGATTGAGTCAAGCTAGTTCACCGTAAGAAAATAGCCTGGTTAGCTGAGTGCTCAGTTCATGAGTCTCTTCTTCACACAATGTTCGATGTAAATGTTATACGTCCCTTTTTTTACCATCTCAATATGTATATTCGCTGACGTATATATATCTGCTGCCATCTTAATGCTCGGGCTGTTTTTTTTTTTTCAATAACTTCGGGCTGTTTGGCGAGGCGAGACATATAATTTATTTATTTTTGGCTGTTATTAATGGCTAGAGCTAATTTTTAGCTGGTTAAAATTAACTAATGATTATTTGATACATGAGCTAATGTATGGTACTAGGATTCTCGTTATCCTTTTTGACCTTGATTGATATGTGCGCGTGAGTGAGGTATGAAAGTGGGAAAGTGGTAAGTGGGTGGACTATTTCGGTCTTTCTTCTCAAAAAAATTAGCTCCTTTTAATGCGCGTCTAAATAAACCTTTAATTTATTTGTGCATGACATTCTTCATCAGCAAAAATAAAATTCCACAAATCTCAGAGCAAATCCACGAGAACACAGGTTAGATAAGCAAAATCGTTTGACTTCCATGTAAGGAAGTCATAGCATTTACTATTTTCTTTTATTTACTACATAGTACATACTCATCAACCTAGCCATACATGACACATGCGAGAGTCGCCCTGTCATGCGGCATGCGCACACAAAATCAGAGGCCTGGCGGCCCTATCTTGCATGGCTTAGGGCAGAAGCACTGCTTGAACGGTGCCCGTCCGTGGCAGAAGCCTCTGGCGTGGCTCTCTTTGACGCAGGCGGCGACACAGTCCTTATCCGTTAAGCACCTCCCTTTGTGTTCATGGCTTCGCTCCTTGCACATATGCGCCTCCCGCGCCTCCGCAGCTACATGCTCAACCAAACAATCAATCAATCGCGGGTCAAGATATTTCGATGGATAAAATCGATCAGCTAACACAAACTCATATTCAATTTCTTTTCTTCTTTTTATGCAGGGATTGGATGATTTACTCACCGAAGGTGAAGAGGAACAAGGCCAAGACAGTTGCTGCTGCGGCCTGGACCTTCATGACTGAAATTAGGCTGAGTGAGATTTGGTTTGTGGAGTGAGGAGGAAAGGAAAAGCGCAGGTTTCCATTTATACTGCTGCGATGCCGCCTTTGTCTTGGTTTTCGATACTTGCATATTAAGTAAAGAGATTTGTTTATGTGTATTTATTATATGCATATCTTTTTTTTAATAAATTGCATATATCTTTACAGATCATATAGTACAACGTGGATGCTATCCTGGATGCTCACCTACGGATATGCACACTCAACGTTAAATTCATCTTTTGTCTTTATTAGCATGGCAGTCCAAAGGGTATGAAGTTGTGCATCATAAGGTTGTGTTGTGGTGCAAAGCCCCGAAAAGACAAGTTTGCGTGTTGTTGGCTTTGATTGACTGAATGTGCTTGCGTAGGGGTGAGAATGGTCCAGACTAATGCCATTCTGTTTGTGACTGGTTTGATTTGGCCCATATGTACATTAATGTGAGATTATGAGCAAAGTTTTGCTAGGCGCTAAGCGATAACCTTCAGCCTAGCGACTAGTCGGAATTAATCGTGCCTAGGCGTTCCCAGGCGTTTTCCTAAGCGTTAGTATATACTCCCTCCGTCCCTTATTATTCGTCGTTCTAGCACAGGACGTTGTCCCTTAATATATGTCGCTGAGCTAGTGTTGCAGATCGTACGCATAGGCGCAGGCTTTTCCCAGCACGTGAAGCCTCATGGCAAGCAACAACGCATGTGTAACTGTAGAAAAAAGTTGATGTGACAATTACTTTGTTCACTGTAAAAAAAATGTTTATGTCTGCTTCTTTGAATCCCGATGGAGCATTAACTACCTGTCCATTCTAAAGTGCAGCTAGTGTTCAGTTCTGTCCCTAGATTCTTAATTCCTGTGCCAACGTCGAACGACAAATAATAAGGGACGGAGCGAGTACATTTATATATGTATAAAAAAGAAAAAGAAAATAGGAAATAAGTGGACTTCAGTAACATGTGGGCCAAAAGGCCCATAAAACAGCCCAAGCCCATATCCTAACCCCATCCCCAAGCTTATCCCTTCCGTCTTCATCTTCCCCGTGCATCTTCATCGCGTCCGCCGCTCCCGTGTCCTGCACCGTCCGCTGCCCCCATCTCCGCCTCCTCAGTGCCACTCGCACCCTCCGCTGCCCCCGTCCCCGCTTCTCCGCCTCCTCTGCCACGGCCGGCGCCTGCTCCTCCCTCACCGGCGACCTCAGCCCCTCCTAGAGGTCTGCCTACCCCCCCATAGCTGAGGCGGAACCCCTCGCCCGAGACCAGTCACGCCTAGGCGGATCCTAATCGCCGACTTTCAAAACTTTGATTATGAGGGTCTAGTCTCATCTTGATTGTCTAATGTAGATTAGACCAATATATAAGGCTTTAAAAGTTTACAATTAACTTGATGTTAACCCTTTTACGCGAACTAAAAATGAGAAGTTTAAGTAGGTTGCGGATGAAAGGACCAAATAACCTCGGAGGGAATCCAAGTGAAATGGGCTCTAAAAAGATTAAAGCGACAAACTTAATCTATGCAAAAACTAGCACCCTAAAGTTTCTGAGTTCTTAAGTTCTTCTACAAAGCATTACACATTATTTTAGAATAGAGAAACCAATATTATTTATTTTTTACAAAGGATGATTTTGTTAATTTTCAAGTACATTATATCGAGGCAATAAAAAATCTTGAAAAAAAATAATTTCACCCAATAAGATAGCAAAAATAGCATATGTCGTCAAATCAAATATTTTTCTTTCTTCAATCAAATTGGCAAAAATTGATACTTTCGTCAAATCAAATGGAAAAAATGATCTTTTCATAATGCCAAATTGTGAAAGTTGGTTTTCACCAATCAAACGGGTGGTGCTATATACTTTTGTAATTGCAAGTATTACTGCTATAATTGCCAAACAAAGTTGCATTAAAAACACAAAATACAATATTTTCAAGCATTCCTATTTCCGATTTTATCTGTGCAACATTGACTTCCAACTTAAGCAACAAATTGTTCGAATAAGAAAATACGCCTGTACCTCCTACTATAGGTCTGTTTTTGTGCGAGCATTAAAGCAGTGTGCCTCAGGCTATTCGAATATCACATTTCTGGTTTTCATTCAGACTGGAAGAAAAAAAAAAATGAAAAATACTGCAACTTTCATGAAGGCATGTTCAGCTAATATGCTTCTTAATATGCACCAAGGGGAACTAGAAGATTTTATACTTTGGACCTTAAACATGATGATGGTGTATGATGAATCAATAAACTGGTGTCTAGTAGTAATAAACAAATTGCACAAATGAACTCTGAATATGTTGATCTTTTTCATTGGATCGCAGAATCAGCCTAGTGGTTAGAAGTGTCGTCATTCCCGAATGTCTTATTAGTAACAGATGAAATACCAATCGTGAATGGTGGCACATGAACTATTCCTCACTTAACAAATGAAGCAAAGCATACGATAGACCAACAACAGCTGCTGCCTTTTTTCCCACCAGTTGCGACAGGTATTACCATTATCTTAACAAATCATACTTTAGTTTCTAGATAGAATCTGGAATGAGGACCGATGGACAATGGCTGCTTTGCCTTCAGTCCAACGTACTATACTTGTTCTGTGGGCAAATGTTGAGCCCAAAAGAGTGGAGTATAATCAAATTGATGAAATAGGAAAAGGAAAGGAAACGTTACAAATTACAAAGGTAGAGTACACACAAAGCTTTACACTCTTGACGTTCCTCCATGTTCCCTCTCAACATGCTCCACAAGCAACACAGGATCTCGGAACCCCTTGCTGCATTTTGGGCAAACATCAATCGTCACTCGGCCATGACTTGGTTGTGAGTTCGTCTGGTGGGATTTCTCAACATGTTCAATTAAGGCCCCAACGTTGGAAAATCTTGCTGGGCAGTGAACACATTGCTCTACAAGGTCACCACTGCTGCTGCTGCTGCTATTTGGGGAGATCCCATCCTTAGCCTTCTGGAAGGCTTGGCTAGTCACAGTGCTCAGCTTCTGCATTCCAGCTTCGGCTGACGATTTGAAATTTGTTGCTGCATTCACAAGACTGGAGCTCCACCATGAAGAACCATTATTGTTACTGCTATTTGAGCGTGCCTCTGCTTTCTGACTTCTCCTTAGCATGCTTACAAAGGGAAAGCCAGAATCCACTTTTCTTGGTCCTGGGCACTTATGATCAGGCCCAAATCTATGCTTTAGGCAGTGTTCTTTGGTGCAATCTTTGCATCTGATGGTGTTGGAAAATGTCAGTGTCTCTCTGCAGCCAGGAACAGGACATTTCTTTTTCTTCGTCACTTTTTGGTAATTTGATGGATCACAATCAGTGTTAACATGAGTATCCCAGGTGATATTTGGGTCTTCACTTGGATTGAGGCGGACACCTTTAGCACAGAGTGGGCAGATGAGGACAGTGACATCTTTCATATTTGCATTTGGGCATTGGTGTGATGTATAACTTCGGTGATGAAGGCAAAAGACCTATACAATGTCCAACAGGCACATTAGTATTTTGGCTGACAATATTTAGTGAGGCTAGCTATACATACTAGATATAGGCAGTAAGCTTTAGGACAATAGATAAGTTGCCCTTTAAATGAACTCAGTTTCACCAGATTTATATACAACCTTTTTTCTAAAGAAATGTGTAAAAATAGCCTCAGGAAATGTCCTTCCATATACTTGTTAACTATATGAACTCTATCTGCTACATTTAAACCCTGTGACCAAGAGGACATGCTGCTGGTAAATTATGTTATCAATTGAGAGTTCCGTCAGATAAATAGGGATTAAGTCGAGTAACAATACATAATCTAGGAACTGCAAGTTGCAATGTCAAATACAAAAACTAAGCATCTAACAGGGGAAAAGAAAGTAAAGCAACTTTCAGACTCGTAAGTGAGGATTCTAGGCATGTGACCGACAAAATGTGCTAATGGTAATTGTGTGAAACAAGTGAATGTTGGTATCGTTAGCATTCCATGCTTAGTTATCAATTGTCATCAATATCATTCACATTTTGCAGATAGTGGCCATCATCAACTAGGACAATATTTTCTTCTACCCTGTTTACCAATTTTATCAGTCAAATTTGGCTTGTAACTGAAGCAGCAAATTCTTCCAATAAGACAAGATGCTTTATGTTTGCAGTTAGCGATAATTCATTGGCATCTACATATAAAGATACTATTTTCCTGGTTCTTATTATTGTGTAAAGCATTAAGTAGCGTGCCTCAGGTTATCTGAATGACAAAGCTGGTATTCTTTCAGACTAAAAAAAAAATACTACATTGAGGACCTGTTTAGTGTTTAGTAAATATGATTCTTATGAAATGCACAAAGGGGAACTTGAAGGTTTTATGCTTTGGACCCCAAACAAGATAGAGTGTGAATCAGTAAACATTGTAATCAGTTCTTCTAGTAATAAACAATAAACAACTTATTTCTTGAACATTTTTTACTGGATCCCAGAATCAGCCAAGTGGTTAAAGGTTCCATAAAAAAAAATTAGATGAAAATATGAAATTCCAATGGTGAAGGGTGACAGGAGAGCTCTACCTCAATAACAAATGGAACACAGCAAAAGCAGAACCCAAAGATGCATAGAGGATCATTTTTTTGTTCAATGGTTAGATACAACAACTCAACCCCACCAAAACAGTGAAAAAGACCTGTTGCCCGGTCACTAGCACGAGTGGTTAAGGTTCCCTTTTCTATCTCCTAAGGTCTATGCCTACTGCCTAGGAGTACTCATTATCCAAAACCTATAGCTAGGTAATGTTTGCCCCTCAAGCTACTACAACTCCTCCCAAGATCTGTCTCGCGATACCGCGTCCATGGAAAAAAAAAATCAGTTCTCGAACTCTACAATCCACAGAACAATCAATTCTGTACGCAGCACACAAATTCGGTTGTGCCAACAGTCGGATTCGGAGCAAGTAGACAAGCATCGCCATAACTAAACACCAGAAGCAACGGCAGAGAGGTTGTAGGAAACGTACATGGTCGCAGCGGTCGCAGGTGAAGGGGAGGAAGTCGATCTGGTTGCAGTCGCCGACGCTGCAGTGCTTCCCCAGGTCGGGGAACTCCGGCGTGCCCATCCCGGCGAACCGCGCGCCTCCGCTCCGCTCCGGAGGACCCGCCTCGGCGTCGCCCGCGAGTCGTTGCCGCCACCGCCACCGCCGCAGCGGCAGGAAGGGAGGAGGAAAAAGGGAAGGGCAGCTCGGTCGTCAAACGGACTGGACACGAAATCGAATAAACATAACGTTTTGACGGGGGCGTTTTTTCTTTAAGGCCCTCTGATTTTATTGAGAGTTCGGGTCGAGGTCCCCCGAGGATTTGTGGGCCCGGGATTAGTTGTTAACAACCAGACTTTTTCGCAGTCAGAGGCAGAGCAGTTGAGAGTCGGAGCCGCTGAGAGGGCGAGAGCCGGTGTCGCCGTATTGGCGAGACTTTTCGCCGTGAACACTACGGCAGGTGACTATAGCCACTCCATGGGCCGTACTAGGAGTGGTACAATTTAGCTGCACTGCCATTGCCAACGTGTTTTTTCTTTTTGGCCAATTATCGTGTGGTTGTGGTGCTAGCATTATTTTCCAAGAAAACTAGGAATACTAGTTTAGAGCGTGTGGATTTCGCTAAACCCCGTCACGGGAAGAAAAATCTACATGTGACATGGTTTAGTTCAAACCGTTTCAGGCCCACCTTTAACGATTCGTTAAACTTGGATGAGACATGAACGAACGAATATACGTGTTCGGTGCTCCGCATGCATCCACGAACTCCGAAGACGCGGTACGTCGTTACGCGTGATGATGACACCAAACGGCCATGGGGTTCAATTCGGTGAGAATGCGGCGCGGAGCCCGCCCCATCGCGGACGCCACGCCGGTGCGAATCCCTCGATCCACGGGGCGGCGAGGGACCGTCTGATCGCGAGTTCGCGGCCGATTCCCTCCGCATCCGCACGAGATCGCGCGTGCTGGACTGCTGGTGGAGAGATATCATGAAGGAGGAGGAGGACCGGCAAGCCCGCGCGCGGCTTTTTCCCTGACCCGGCGCCGGCGTCGCGCTCGCGACAGGACGGCCGGCGTGGTTGACGCGGCCGCGAGCGTCCTCGTTTTCGTAGGCCGGGGTTGTGGTTGGTCTGCGGTGCGACGGTGACACTGACATGGTGTCGTCGCTTTCGGAGTTTTCGGTGCATTCCTTTTGCCGGGTTCTGTGGAAGCGCGTCACGCAACAGCCACGCCCGTTTTGCCCGGCGCACGGTGAGGGATGGATATGGATTCAGCCGGACGCCGGAGCTTAGGAACGTCCGGAAAACGGAACCGAAACTCTGGTTTTTGGCGACGATCGAGCGAAAAATTAACGATTGAGGGTACTGCTGTTCTAGGATCTAGGTGGAAAACTTTCATGGAGCATTTAGAAGAGTACTGCATTCCTTGATCTTGTTCCACGATCTAGTCGTTCGAATCCTCATTCCACTCTCTAACTGTTCGGGAAACAACTTTATCAAAAAAAAAAAAAAAAAACTGTTCGGGAAACAACGTACGTTCTTTATCCTTATTTCACGATCCAATCATTCAAGAAACTTTGTGACTGTTCTAACTGGCATAGTTGCCGTGCCACCGTAGCAACAAAATAAAATGTTTCGTCATAACTTCTCGTAAACAGTCTCCTGCCACAATAACAATAAAAAACAATAGCCACCAACATGTAGCACTGCATTTCATAATAACATCCCCAGGTAATATACTAATGCAAATATAAGGATGAAACCATCATGTTTGTGGCGAATGGGTCTATGGTCCAATAGTAGGTTCATTCAAATAGTGGGCCACCCACCGAGATCAAATCCCATTGCTTTCGCACCTTTCCTGGGATTTTTCTAAGATTTATCGGCATTATGCTTTAAGTGGTAAGCGACATTCCCGTCGACGACGAGGTGCCAGTGGTGACTTGAGAATCTCCAGGATCTGCCGAGGCTTCGGTCCTTATGGGTAGCAAAAACATATTCTGTTTTAATAGAGGTATTTATTTTTGTATAAAAAATGTTAGTGACTATATATATATAAGTTTAGTCAAAGTTTGAATCTTTGACTTCTCGAAAAGGAGAACTACATCCTTAGAAGGATGAAGGGATTACAAGAGATGGAGAAAGGAGATAGATAAGAGGGGGGTCGACCAGTAGACAAAGACATAAAGAGAGAGGATGGACAAGGAAGAGTTGACTTAACTGGAACTTAGAAATGTTACTCCCTCCCTCCATCTCGCTTTATCTGTCATTCAAAACTGTGTTTGGAAGAGGCCAGCCATAGTTCCTTAGCGACACTGATAAAGGAACAAAGGGAGTAGGTATAAACTTAACATTACTACAGTTTGTTGAATGAACCATACAATTGTGATTCCTTTTTTTGTTGGAGATGTGTTGGGAGGAGTAGTATCACGGTTTCACTATCATTTTTCAACTAGCAGTATTGAACCATATAGCAGATCTGGCCCGGTGGTCGTGGAGATGGATAGTGGGCCAGATATTTCCCAAAAACCAAGACTCTCATGGATATACCAGATCTCTCGCTCAACTGAAAAAGGAACCTGGTAGATCTCAAGATAATTGTTCTTTTGGCTCAAAATGTTTGTTACGGGTTGATACTTAACTTAGCGATTCATGTTCTTTGGGAAAATATTTATTAAAATCTAGAAGCTCAAATATCTAATATTTAGCTATATGATGAGAAGGACATATTTTCTGGGACTTGCATAAATAGTTGTTTTTCGATACGATATATGCATCTGATTCCGTACCGGCTCAGGTAAATAGGAACTGAAAGTGGTTTTAGGCTTCTTTCCACAAAAAAACATTTTATCCCTGCTTTGCAAGAGAAAATACACATGTTCCCAAAGCACTTTCGGTCCACGCTCGCGATATATCAGCCAAAAAAGATTCTCGAACAAGACTGCAGAAAACACCAAAAGACATGAAAGCCCAATGCTAATCAACGAAATGTCGTCCTTAAGGATTCAGTGCCCTACCAGAATCTCATCCGCATTCCTGACCAGTCAGTACGCAGAGTGCATCGCACTCACACCGGGCGAGGCCAGCCGACGGGAAATATCTGGCCCGCTATCCATCTCCACGACCACGAACGATGGCAGTCGCCCAGGCCGCCGCACCGGTGGTGGCTGCGGCCGCCGCACACACCGTCCACCTTCCCGCCGCGTGCCGGGGCATTTCGCCGCGGGCGCCCAACGGGGCGACGACTGGCGTGTTCAGGTGGCGACCCCGCCGGCGCACGCTGGCACGGGCTCGCCCGGCGCGGCGCGGCAGCCGACCAAATGGCCGCGGCCGCGGGCTCGTCGTCGTGGCCGAGTTCGGCGGGACGTACGAGGATGGATTCGAAGACGTGCACAAGGTACATAACATGTATAACATCGTCGATTTACATTGACTTCGTCGTCAAAGAAGTCATCGACACACGTTTAGCCTGGTGTGGTGTGTGATGAATTGACTCGATTTTTTTACCTACCGTTCGTGCTTGTGTGTGTGCAGAACATCATCAACTACTTCACTTATAAGGCCACGCACACGGTCCTCCATCAGCTGTACGAGATGAATCCCCCAGCCTACACTTGGCTCTACAGGTGAGTGAACTGAATTTTTTCAATCCCCTGCATTCCTAAATTGTACTCCGTATGTAACACAACTCTTTTGTCAGTTACGTTGCCGTCAACGATCCATTAGATGATGGCGATTATTTCCTTCGCTCCCTCACCAAGGTATATATAATCTAATGTTCTCTTTCGCTTCTTGTTCTGACAAAACTGACAAAAGAAAAACAAGTATCCAGTGTCCTATCCAAGCCTTGTTCCAGGGTTCATTTATTTATTCAATCTGTTTCTTGTTCACTTACGATAGGAGAGGCAAGACCTGGCGGAGAGAGTAATGATCACGCGCCTCCACCTATACGGCAAATGGATCAAGGTAGTGACGCAGAGAACGAAATACTAAAAAAAATCTAGCTGAATCTGAAAAAAAGAGATATTCGATGGCAAAATAAACAGTGTAACTTACCTTTGTGTTTGAAACCCGCGTCTGAGCAGAAATGCGACCACACGATGATGTACGAGCGGATCTCCAAAGAGAACCTGGATATCATGCGCCAAAGGTTGGTCGAGACAGTGGTCTGGCCGACCGAGGACACAAACACCGGCGAGTCTTAAGGATTGACGCCAAGCAATGGCTGCTTCGTCAATAGAATGTAGATAATGCATACTGTTTTCTTCAGTGTTTTTTTTACTTTCGTTTCTGTATATGGTAGCTCTGCATGGATAGAACAGTTGATGTGTACAGTGAGCTGGGAGGTCTGGGACCCTTTTTTTTCCTCACAATACAACTCGATGAAACATTGTGAGATGGGGTTTATGTTTGTTTGTTTTGGCGTTGTTTAACCTGGGCGCTGTGTCTTGTGCATAGATTCTGCAATGAAGGTACATGTTCCCCTTGCTTGTCTCTTTTTTCCTTATTATTAATTCTGATTTTCAGAGATTATTTTAGAGGACAATACCCGATGATATTGAGATACTGGACAAAGCATAATGAGACAAATATGATAAAAAAAAACCATTTGACTGCAGTTACAAAGATCAAGTACTTGATTTTAGTTCTGAATTCTGAACGACATATATCAGATTATAAGAATAACCCTTACAACTACTTGTGCTATTTGCACCAGGTTTCCGTACAGACTGAAGCTTACACGGTTCTAACAACCTGTCAGGCTGTCGCTGACCTGATCTTCAGGGCTAGGTAATAAATTAGATACAGATACAAGGAATGCTGTTTTATCGAATTATATGATAAGAAAATACATTGAGACCCAATTTGGTAAGCACAGATGCCAGATGGAAAGGATCCTCTGAGCTCCAGGGATATCACAGATGATACCTGCTCCATTTGCTGAAAGAAGCAAAGTTCTTTGGCCGGCAACCAACAAAGCTGTGTGTGGTCCGACTATCCTTCTCCTTCTTGCATGTTACTATCTGTTTTTGTCTATATATGCCCTAGGCCGGCAATGGCGATAGAAACTAAGCATCTTCAGCATCCTCACTCCTATGGGAAATTTCAATTCGTAGGTCAACATCATCCCACTATTTTACATCCACCTCTGGTACAGTACAATCAATATAAATTCCAAATTTGAGCTGCTTCTCCTGTGGCTTACATCTGTCTTTTCAAGGCCTATGCCCTATTGACAGGCCGCAGTGCGTCAGCACTGATATACACAAAATAACAAGAAGCGGCATGAACTGTGGTGTAATCGACAACTGACCAAGTTGACAGTTCATAGTTATTTACATCAGCAAGCGTGGGAAAAGGTTTTTCAGCTCCTTGCCTCTCCATCCTTCCTTCCCTCTCCCTCCAGTTTTCTCACCAGCCATGAGATCAAGAAGCACACCTACTTGCTTTTTGGCTCTCCACTTGATCGTATCTTTCAATATCACCGGTGTCAGTCCTCTGTCCTTCAAGCTGAACTTCACCGATTCGAACAACAACGGAGCAGACACAATCCAGTTCCAGGAGGATGCCTTCTACAACAAGGCGGTCAGGCTTACCAAGGAAGAGCTAGATGGCCAGATTGCTCATAGTGTCGGCCGAGCAGTCTTGGCAGATCCGGTGACTCTCTGGGATAGCACCACTGGTCAGTTAGCTGACTTCACAACCCGCTTCACATTCATGATTAAAGCTCGTGATGCTAATAGCTCGTATGGTGAGGGGCCTCGCCTTTTTCCTCTCACCATACCCTTCTGTTGTCCCCAATAACTCCAAGGATGGTAATCTTGGCCTCTTCGGTAGTAGTGGCGATCAGAGTGAGACATCTAACCAGATTGTGGCCGTCGAGTTTGACAGCCACAAGAACCCATGGGATCAGATGACAACCATATAGGTATCAATATCCATTCCATCGTATCTGTGGATAACGTAACATGGAAAAGTAGCATCAAGGATGGCAAGATAGCCAACGCATGGGTAACTTACCAGGCCAGCTCCAGGAATCTGAGTGTCTTCTTGACATACAAGGACAACCCACAATTCAGTGGCAACTCCTCCCTATCTTATTCAGTTGATCTTAGAAAATATCTCCCAGAAAAAGTGGTCATCGGCTTCTCAGCTGCCACTGGTCAATTCGTAGAGGCTCATCAGATACTTTACTGGGAATTCAGTTCTACTGATGTGCAGCTTAAGAGTAAGAAGATGAAAAGTGTATTGGTAATAAGCTTGGCTACTAGTATAAGTGGCATAGTCTGTTCTGTGGGTTTGGTCTGGTGCTTCATCAGTTGTAAAAAGACAAGGAGGCCAAGAAAGGAGGAAGAAGAAAATCTAGAATATGATGAATCCATTGACGGTGAGTTTGAGAAAGGGAGGGGCCCAAGAAGATTTCAATACGATGAACTTGTGGCTGCTACAAAGAATTTTGCTTCGGAGAGAAAACTCGGAGAAGGAGGCTTTGGAGCAGTTTACAAGGGTTTCTTGAAGGATCGGAACCTCAACATCGCCATAAAGCGAGTTGCCAAAGGATCAACACAGGGGAAGAAGGAGTACATCTCTGAGGTCAAGATCATCAGTCGGCTGAGGCATAGAAACCTTGTACAACTTGTGGGCTGGTGTCATGAGCACGGGGAGTTCTTGCTCGTGTATGAGTTCATGCCAAACAGGAGCTTGGACAAACACCTATATGACAATAGTAACCTGTTAGCATGGCCATTGCGGTTCAAGATCACCATTGGCGTTGCATCAGCCCTCCTGTACCTCCACGAGGAGTGGGAGCAATGTGTTGTGCACCGTGATGTCAAGCCAAGCAACGTGATGCTTGATTCTACATTCAATGCTAAGCTTGGGGACTTCGGGCTGGCACGTCTTGTAGACCATGACCGAGGCTCACAGACTACAGTGATAGCTGGCACAATGGGTTACTTGGCTCCAGAGTGCGTCACCACTGGCAAAGCAAGCAAAGAATCTGATGTATACAGCTTTGGTGTTCTTGCATTGGAGGTTGCCTGTGGAAGGAGGCCTGTTGTGCTAAAGGAAGATGATGACAAGATCAATCTAGTTCAATGGGTGTGGGATCTCTATGGAAGAAATGAGATCCTTAATGCAGTTGATGGGAGGCTTGATGGTGCATTGGATGAGCGTGAAGCCTTGTGCTTGATGATTGTGGGGCTCTGGTGTGCACACCCAGACTACAATTTCCGACCTTCTATCCGCCAGGTCATAAGTGTATTGAAATTTGAGGCACCACTGCCAAACCTTCCACCAAAGATGCCTGTGGCAATGTATTTTGCACCACCAATCCATCTTTGCAGGTTTTCTTACACCTCGTCTGATGAAACACTGAAGGAGCTGGAGGGGTCCAACATTTATGCAAAGACAACAAGCTCGTCCAGCGCAACCAATGCTTCTAGTTCACCTCCCACTATTCATTTACCACAGATGGGTTACTAGGTCTGTCAGCTTACCCTTCTACTGTATGCTAAATATGTTTATTTGTGTTTTGTGCCGATAGTATTTGACAGGCACCCAAAGTAAACAGCCAAAATACTTTTATTGACTTTATCAGGATTTGTGTATAGGCTGTCAAGGACATAAGTATTATGTATTGACATTCTGTTGGCAATGATTACTTTTTATGTAAATGCAGTCACCTGGGTGAAGCTGACATTCATCTACCAAGCAGACTTCTGTGCTGGCAGTTCTTATGTTGTTTATCAATTAGAAGACCAAGTTTCCAGTTTTTTTTCTCTCTCTTTTCCTTTTTCCTTTTCTTTGGATATGGTCAAGCTCTACTATTGTCCTATATAAGGTGAAGACCAGCTCCACATGCCAATTACCTACTGACAGAATAAACACTCATTGTACTTATATATCTTCTACTTATCATTAGTTTTTAAGATGTACCCTTCCAAAGTTGCCTGCGTGTGATGTTTGAAAACTTCACTCTTTAGAAGGACACAGCATAACTTAAGGTGTAAGGCATCAGAAACATTGAGTAACAAAATCCAGAGTTCCCCTGTAAGATGCTAAACCTTTTCGCATGAGGACTCAATTCATAAGAGCTTCACCTAGAGAAAAGGTTTAGAAAAATAGTGCAAGAGAAGCCCTCCAAGCAGAGAGGGGTTAGCATGCTAAATAGACAAAGTATTAGCAAGTTGACAACCTCCAACGCAGTTTAATGATGGATAAATTTGTTCTACTACTTAAGGTCACAGTGAAGCAAACATTTATTTATATAGCATACTGGCTTAGAAGTGGCATGGAAAGTTTCAAAGTACTAGCAGTTAATTAAATTAAATGGTGAAGCAAACATTTGTTTTGTAGCGCACAAGGACCTAGAAGCAGTTTGCAAGGTACAAAACTTGAAATCACACCATCCAGACAATAATAATGTGGGTATACTATTCGCATAACAAAAGCAACTAAATACTATCTGAATAAACCACTAAAATGAAAAAAAAATCATTGTTAACTTTGGTCACAAGTTTTCAGGCATGATGAGGCACATAGTGATTGATCTCTCCATTGGAGATACATCATCACTTGTATGAAAGCACACTAGCATTTACCAGCAACTTCATCATATCCAAACTACATCATCCAAAAGGTCCCTTGCAAAGAACATGTGCCAACTACCTCGTAGTTCAAATCATATTTTTGTCATAAATAAGAATTTTTTAGAAACATGTGTCATACATAAGAATAAGATCCTTCAACAACAACAACAACAACAACAACCACAAAAAAAAAAGCCTTCCACAAGTTTGGGTAGGTTAGATTGAAACCCAACATGAAGTACCACCAAAAGCAGAATAAGATTTCTCAAAATTCATGGAATTCGAAAATGTAATGTGACCACCTACATTGAACTCATCAAACTAGTAGATATATAGTAAAACAACCAGAGCAAAACTTCACTGATACAATCTAAATTCAGTATGCGTGCAAACTCAACCCAATTTTGGTACAGAGTTGCACAATGTCACATTGTTCACAGGAACTACTTCTTGTTTCCAACATTGGAATCTAGCACGCAACAAACGAAGACAACCAGCAGCAGCAGGGGTGCAACATGAACACAGAGGCAGATAGGCAAGCAAACAGCCTTTACCTTAAGGTTTCTCAGGGGTTCACTTCTTACGGTGCGGCTTCTTGGCGGTGAACCGGTAAACCACCGGCCCGTGGCGCCAGCCTTCGAGCGGCGGGTCCTCGTGAACCACCTCGACGTCGAACACCTTCCTCGCCTTGCCGAAGAACTTCTTGTCCGTGCGCTTCCACCGCCTCATGTGCGCCATGACGAACACCACCTCCCCCTTGACGAAGAACCGCAGCGTCTCTATCAAGGGGTCCACCAACGCCTCGTAGTACACGACGTCCGACGCCACGACGAGGTCGAACGTGGACGCCGCGTCCACGTCCGCCATCGCGGCGGCGTCGCCCCAGCGGAGCAGCACGACGGACGCGGCGCCGCCGGCGGAGGCGAGGAGGGGCGCGTTGAGCTCGGCGTTGTGGCGGAGGTTGGGGAGCGCTTCGGGGAGGTCGGAGAGGACGGCGCGCGCCGGGAGCGCCGCGGCCAGGGCGAGCCCCGCGGCGCCGGTGCCGGAGCCGAGCTCGAGGACGCGGAGCGGGCTCCCCGGCGCGGTCGGGCGCGGGAGGAGGCTCCGGGTGACGGGGAGGACTCGCAGGAGGGTGGACGCCGAGGGCCAGAGCTGGAACGAGAGAGGCCCCGCGACGGGAGCGCCCGGACGGTGATGGGGACGGGAGGGAGGGATTTGGAAGTGGTGGAGCTGCGCGTGCGATGGGGAGGAGGGTGCGGCGGTGGAGGGGAGGAGGTTCGGGAGGAGTAGGTCGTCGGAGTCCGAGTCCGAGGAGACGGTGGAGGGGGGAGTGCGTCGGCTACCAAGGCGGCGGCGGTCGCGGCGGCCATCGGACAAGCGAAGGCGAGAGTCTCGGGTTTACTAGGTCAACACCTGCTGGTGCTGGAGAGTGACTGGATACCGTTGCGTATCGTTGTCCGCATAGGTACGTTCGGCTTAGCTATTTTGACGCAGACAGACTAGGAGTAGTACTTTTTTTGGAAGGCCTTTTTGCACCTGTGGAGTTTTCCTCTCTCGGCACATGAAGAGGCTACGGGAGAAAGGACCCCATATATTCACGAGAGAAAACCGCCGCCGTTTACCATGAAGCTGGTATATATAGTCCTCGAAAATGTAACACCCCTGGTGTTACGTTAACCTAAACCCACCATAAACCTACCATGTCATCATGTTATGCATTAAGCATCATGTTTGATGATAATGCAAGTAAAGCATAATCATATGCATTATTAAGTAACCACCGAGGAAAGACATGCATAAGTGCATTTCATGGTGTTAATGATCCTTGCATGATTAATGCTTTGTCTTGTATGTTAAACATGTCTTGAGATGTTGATCATGCCTAATAATCTTTAGTATAGCTTGCCATGCTTGCCAATTAGAATAGGATGGAAAAGCAATTACATTCCACTCACATGTCTAATTTTTGTTTATAAAAAGTAATCTATTAAAACCAACCTTGTTGCTTGCAACCGCTTGGCTAACCCCGACTCACACCTCAACCGTGTTTTACAATTTAAATGATGCAAAGCAAGAACAAAATTGGAATTGGAATTCAATTGCCAACATTTTCCATATTTGGTTAAGTGTTGAAGTTTGAATTTCATTTTCAATTTAAAGGGAGCTAACCGTAATCAATTTTCTAAATAAAAATTGCTAACCATTGGCACCATTTCAAAGTATGAACTTTGTATTTTGAAACTATGCCATTGGTTGGGTTTGAAAAGTGCTACATAATCATTAATTAATTGCCCAAAAATCCAATTTGAAGATTCTTTTCAAAAGTCAAAATTCAAAAGCCTTTTTCCCCTTTTCTAAATTTCACCTCAAAATATTCAAAATTTGGGAAAACTTCCAAAATACAGTTTGTGCATCTCTTTGAGCTCTACAACTTTGGTATATAAAGTTTTTCAAGTTTTTGAATAAAATTTTAAATAATTTCAAAAGTTCTTTAAATGGGAAAGTGTCCCCTTTTGAATTTTAAACTTCAATTCAAAAATTATTTAGTTTCATGAAAAACTTTGTAAATGAAAGTTGTAGATATTGAAAAAATGGAACAACTTTTATTTTTGGAGATTTTCATCTTTTATTTGAAATTTGAAAGTAATTTTAAATCCCCAAAAGTAGGATTTTTGCCCCTTTTCAAATTCAAATTTGCAGTTTCAAAAATATTTGGAATTTGATAAAACTTGCTTAATAAAAGTTGTAGAGCATAAAAAGTTGCACAACTTCTATTTTGGAAAATTTTCAAGTTCTTATGCAGTTTTTAGAGTAATTTTGCAAAAGCAGTTTCTTTTAAAAAGAAAAACGTAAAAGGGAGGGAGAGCTACAGTAGCCGGCCTATCCTTCATCGCCACCGGCCGCTTTGCCGGCGTGCCGCCCATACCCGCCATCCCGCGCATGCTGCCACGCCCGAGCAGCGTCACCAGGCCGCCATCGCTACCGCAACGCTGGAAGTCCCGACCTTCATCTTAAACACGCCACCAGTCCTTGTCGGCATCCTTTCTTCTTTATCCCACCGCCGGCAGAGCTCATCGCCGCCGGTCAAATTCACGCGGCTCGTTGCACCGCCGCTCCAGCCAGGCTTGCGGCAGCTCGCCCACGATCTCAAGCTTCGCCGAGTACCTACAAGCGACCTATCTCATAAAATCGCCCCAACGCCTTCCTTCTTCCCCCAGCTGCGGCGGGCGCCGCGGTGGAGGCCCTCACCCGGCGGCTACGCTCGGAGCTCCTCCGGCGAACCAACGCCACCACTCCTCCCATCATGGCATGGTGGTGCTTATCGGCCCGACCGTTGGGCGTTCCCATGTGGGGCGATGTCGAACACGCTGTTGCCGCCCGGCGGCCGCCGCAAGCCGTTCCACCGCGGTCGTCGCCTTCCACTTCACCTCCGTCACAACTAGTGCAAGCAAATCACATGGCGAGCTCCTGCAGGCTTCACGGAACTCAATCGAAGCCCGATTGAGGTCGGTGTCGCCGTTCCGTCGTCGCGCCCGCCCGTGCTAAAGCGCCGCCCGAGCCACCATCTCCGTCGACTCTTCTACTCCGTTAAGCTAATGGCGATCGCGGTTTGGGCTCGCCGTGTTCGCCGTGGGGAGAGGATTGATGGTACCACCAGCGCCGTCGCTAGCCTCACCGGCGGCGAAACGCCGGCCGACTTCGTCGGCGCCGTCCGTTTGAGCGGGAGAAGAAGAAGGAAGAGGAGTTGGGCCGGGCTGCTGCTGGGCCTAACCGGGCCATGGCGCGGTCCAAGTAAGAGGAGAAGAAGGTTTTACCTTTTTCCAAAAATCAATTTCTTGAGCTGATTTTCATAATTTCATAACTAAATATTCTGGGCAAATAAAAATGTAATAAAAATATATGTGTGATCCTCATGATGTGTAGTTTCATAGAAAAATATGTGTGCAGCATGTTAAGTAATTTTGTCATGTGTAATAATTGCATGCTTTAATTAATAAATGCATGATGTTTGATTTTTGTAGAATAAAATATTAATCCAAAAATCATGAAAAATTAGGAACAAGCTTTTCATGCTAAAAGTGACCTCCACTAAAATTTGTGCACTGTTTTGAATAAGTTCACTTTGATAATTAATTTCACTTGTTTAATGACCATGAAAATAATTAATAAAATAACTATTTAGTTAATTACTTGACCAATTAAAGTGTTAATTGCTTTGTGGTATTGTTTGAAGACCTTGGGTCAGCAAAACATCACTGGCCCAAGGCATGATCATGCATTATCTATATATAGTGTTGTCTCCATGTTTATTAAATAATAAAATATTTAATTAGTATATGCTTCACTTAGGTTTGTTTCCTTTTGGGTATTTCTTGAGAACCTGTGGCAGAACCTTCTAAATTATATGGCCCACAAGCACTGACCTTGTCCCTAAGACCTCAGTCAACCATGCTTATACACCATATAACCTAGAATGTTCCGTCGGGTGGATCCCCGATAAACCACAATCACTCCAGGATCGATACTTATAGATACATCACAGTATTACAACAGCTTTCATATAAAATACCAGAGTAGCGGAAGACTTACAATAACTTAATTTACAAACATTTGGTAAAACTTATACAAACCAGAGTATTATTACAACCCAGCGGAAGTATCATTACTTAACTTGATTACAAGCCACGCAACAAAAGTTGCCCTGCCCAAAGGCCACTCAATTCACTCTTCCTCAGACACTTCTTCAACAACCGTCATGCAGCAAGGGCCGTAGCACGCTTGCCCATGCGGTTCACCTGCAACAGGGGTTAAACAAACCCTGAGTACAAAAGTACTCCGCAAGACTTACCCGACCAAAAAATTGGGGAGAAGACTCAGGAATGCTGGCTAATAGGAATCAAGGTGAGGCTTTAGCAGGATCAAAGACTCTTTTTGCTAAAAAAAACTAAGCCAATCCTTAATATATCACTCACTTGTCAACCATGTATCGAATTCAAAACTTTCATTCTCACACTTTCATAATTACTACGATGCTGGTGCGAGGATCACGGCTCCCATATCGTGGAGCACACGACGATTCGAATCGCTTAATATACCCAGCTGGGGCTTCCTAGCCACACGATGTATGCAGGACCAACATCTTACATACATCAACTCACGCCCGGATTTCTCCCTACCAGAACGGAGGTACAGTACACCACCTCACTACGGCCGCTCGGTCACTTCGGCGGTGCGCATCGTAGAATGGGCACACGCTACTTGTCCGTTCTAGTAAAAGATAGTCCAAGTGGAGTTTACCGCCATTAGCATGCGACTAGTACTATCCAATAACCTCATGATCCAAGGGCCAAGCAACGAACGGTGCTTAACCGACACAAGTGGACGACACTACACCAGGGCAGTAGCCCCTCCTGATGCAAGTCACTCCACCGGCGTCTCGATTTACTCATCATCATGTTCTTGGGCGTACCCCTGACCCGGCCAAGGTGAGAGGTAGGCGACAAGCAACATCAAGTTTTCATAAATTCCCTTCAGGGAGTATTGTTATCACAACTTTAGAAACAACTTATCAAAACCTATTCTAGTAGCAAGGCTAAGCGTGACTAAGCATTTCGAAATTAAAACAGGTATCCAGGATAATGTAGCAAGGTACGGTAAATGCATCAAAGTAGGATAGCACACAACTCCTACACCTAATGCATTATCATCACATGAAATCATAAAAACTTTTCGAAATACAAGGCAGGGTTTGAATGCATCCGGGGCTTGCCTTGGGGCTCGGTGAAGTGAGGACCAGAGAACCAATCACCAGAACCAGAACCAGTCTCCTCACAAAGAACACCTTCTTCAAGAACAGGGGGTTGGATCAACCCCTTCCTCGAGTCCCAGTAGCTACACGACGGAGATGCATGATTATAATGCAGTAAATGAATGATCATGCGACAGCGATGCATCAACGTTAACCTATCTTGAGTACAACTTTCCTTCACGGTAACCTCACTCTAGGAAGGTATAACTAACATTGGCGACGACGAACTAGCGATACGCAATCAACATGAAACGCCGAAGGTCATTTAGGGTTAATGACCTAGGGTCATCACTCAATCCCAAAATCAAGCAACACTAACAGTGATTAAGGGTGATTACTAATTTATTGACCATTTTTACAGTCGTTGAAAGCCACTAATTAACTTGCTAATTGGGGATTAATTAAACCCTAATTAACCACATGATTAATTAATTAAACATTAATTAATTAAGGCATTAATTAAGCATAATACAAAACTTAGTCAAAACATGATCAAACTTCATAATTAAGATCACCATTACCTAATTAGCACACAAAATAAATTTCATAATTATTGGAGTTATATTTTAATTATTAAAAATCATGGAAGTTGCATTTATTAATTAAAGGAGTAATTTTAATTATAACTAAAACTTACTGAAAATCATAAGTTAGCATTTTTCATTGACAGAGCATATTACAAGGAGCACACACATATTTTTCTCATATTTTTATCTGCCCAAATAATATTTATACAAAAAAAATGAAAACTATATTTAGAAAATTAAAACAGAAAAAAAGGAAAACATTTTTCTCCTCGCGTGGGCTTCACTTTGGCGGCCAGCGGCCCACCCACTCAGCGTCGCCCTGGCCCGGCCGACTCACGCGCCGCCCTCCTCCTTTCCCCTCTCGACAGCCGGGCCGGGCGCCCCTCTCCCTTCCTCCCTTCTTCCTTTCTCCGACGGGGCACGCTGCCGACGACGCGGGCCCCCCCGGTTCTCCCCAACGGCGATCTCGGGGCGCAACTAACTGCACCGGTGAGATCCTCACATCCTCCCGCACCCAACGACCTATCATACACCCCTCTTTCCTTCACGAAGCTCGCACACCGAGGTGCACGGCGGGCTCGACGGCGGCTCGAGCTCGTCGGACGAGCTCACCAGAGCCTCCTCCGGCACCGAACACCCCGAAAAGATCAACAACCCAACGCGAACACGATGCTACACCTAATACGACCGCAGCGCTACTTGACTAGTCACGACAACGAGCACGGCGGCGATGGCATGGCGGAGCTCGTCGGCGTGACGCCGTTCTAACTAAACTACGGCACAAACAAAGAACGATCACCATGGGTGCACTCGTAAGCTCACCACGACTTCAAAGCAACCGGGAGGCGGGCTCGAAAGGAGGCGAGGCTTGGTCGACGGCGATGGCAAAGCCGCGGCGGCCCGGCAGACCGACGGCGAGACGGTGCTCCTAAGTGGTTCTCGTGCTCAACCGCAAAAACCAAAGAGCCGAATAGGGAGCAGGAGGTCAAGGCGAAGCTAGCCCAAGAATCGATGGAGCTTGAAATGCTCGTGGAACGCTAATCGTGGCGAGATGCTCGCGGGGCGATGGGCCGACCGAACGGAGAAGATGACGCCTTCCCCGCTGGCCGACGGTCTCACAAATAAGAACGAGTGGCTCGTAGAGTGCGCAAGGGCAAGGCGAACCAGTTTGCCGAGCAATTTGGAGAGTGGTGGATTGAGCAAATGTGGAATTGGAAAGAAAAAATCGACGGCGACCGGGCGGCGAAAGCGTAGTGGAGAAAAAAGGGATCGCCGTCGGCGCTTGCCGGTTTTATAGGACAAACGGGAGCTAGACAGTGGAGGACGACGTCACGATGCCGGGTGAGCTGGTTGGCGGCGCGAAAACCCGGAAGAACCGCGAACGGCCACGGCGGGGCGGTCGGCCGGCCGTCCGGCATGGGCGCCGGCAGGCCGGCAAGCACCCCCCCTGTTCATGCAATCAGTAGCAACCGCCACCTTTTCTCTCCATTTTCAAAATTATTTTCAAAACTTGAACTGTTCACCAAAATATCCCAAAATACAGAATACTCAAAATTTTGTGCTCTACAACTTTCATTAAAGGAGTTTTGTCAGATTCAAACCGGTTTTTGAATTTGAAGTTCAATTTGAAATTGCACCAAAACCCTAACTTTAGGAATTTTAAAATTACTTTCAATTTTTGAATAAAAGATGAAAATTTCCAAAAATAAAAGTTGTTCCATTTCTCAAGGTCTACAACTTTCATTTAGGAAGTTTTTCATGAAACCCAACAATTTTTGAATTGTAGTTTAAAACTCAAAAGGGGGGCAATTTGAAATTCAAATTACTTTTGAAATTACTCCAAATTTTATTCAAAAACTTGAAAAACTTTGTATACCAAAGTTGTAGAGCTCAAAGAGATGCACAAACTGTATTTTGGAAGTTTTCCCAAATTTTGAATATTTTGAGGTGAAATTGTAAAGGGGGTAAAAACACTTCGAAAATCTCCCTTTTTGAAATGATTTTCAAATTAAATCTTTGGGCAAATAAATAGTGATGCTGTGACACTTTTCAAACCCAACCAATAGCATATTTTCAAAGTACAAAGTTCATACTTTCAAAAGGTGCCATTGGTTGGCAACTTTTATTTATAAAATTAATCATGGTTAGCTCACCAAATTTGAAAGTGATATTCCAATTCCAACACTTAGCCTCTCAAGCTAGGATTTGGGAATTGAATGCCAATTTCAAACTTGGTTCTCTCTTGCACCTCATTTGATTTAGAAAACTTGTTTAAGGTGAAAGTCGGGGTTAGCCAAGCACTTGCAAACATCACGGTTGATTTTAATTGATTGGTTTTATTTAAGAAATCAAACATGTGAGCGAGGATTCAAATTATAAACATAAGCACATGTAATACAAAGGAGCTCAAACAACACCCTAGAATCGTAAACTCATTTTAATTGTTTGAATTAGGGTTTTCTAATCATGAATGCTCATGCAATGATGATGATGACATGGCAGGTTGTGCTTAACGTAACACCGGGGTGTTACATTATATTCCCCTTAAAAGGAATCTCGTCCCGAGATTCAAAGCTTAGGGCTAAGTAATGGAAAAGGAAATGTGTCAAGCAAACACATCTTACATGGTTTCATAAGGGAGGCAGAAAGGTTCATATTACAAGTCTCATGTTTTTGGAAAGTCACAATCCTTAGAAACGAATCGTGACTTAGGAGAAAGAAGAAAGAAACTCCGGAAAGTGCTCATTCAAGAATTCCTCAGATTCCCAAGTGGCTTCATCCTCAGAGTGCTGATCCCACTGAACTTTGAAGAATCTTCTAGTGTGTCTGCGTGTGACCCGATCTTTTCGGTCAAGAATTTTGATTGGATATTCAGCACTTGTTAGATCAGGCTCAATATTGATGCCTTCAATGTCGACGACCTTGTCTGGTACTTGTAAACACTTTTTCAGTTGTGACACATGAAACATATTGTGTACAAGAGACAATTGCTCAGGTAGATCCAGACGGTATGCTACCTTCCCACACTGTTCAATAATTTGAAATGGACCGATGTATCGAGGTGCTAGTTTACCTTTCACCCCGAAACGGTCGATACCTTTGCTCGGTGACACCTTCAAGTATACATAGTCTCCAACTTTAAACGCCAAGGGTCGACGATGACAATCTGCATAACTCTTTTGTCGAGACTGAGCCCTTCTCAGATTTGCTCGAATTTGTCTGACTTTATCTTCAGTTTCTTTAACTAAATCAACCCCATAGAACCACCTTTCTCCCGGTTCGGACCGGTTAAGTGGAGTACGACATCGCCGACCATATAATGCTTCAAATGGTGCCATTTTGAGACTTTCTTGATAGCTATTATTATAAGCAAATTCTGCTAATGGCAAACATTCGTCCCATGCTTTGGAATATGTCAATACACAAGATCTCAACATATCTTCTAGAATTTGATTTACTCTTTTTCGATGCGCCCTCCGGTTTGGATGGTATGGTAAGCCGTACTATATAATAAATTAGTACCCAAGGTTTCATGAAATTTCTGCCAGAATTTAGCAACAAACGTGTACCTCTATCGGTAACAATAGACTTGGGTACCCCATGCAAACACATAATTCGGTCTATGTATAACCACAAGATATTGAGGTGCTTGCGGGTAAACATTCTTTATTTGGAATAAAATGGGCCGACTTAGTCAATCGATCCACAATCACCCATATAGAATCATAACCCTTTTTCTTTGTAGGCGCGGACCACAATAAAATCCATACTTATATCTTCCCACTTCCAGGCTGGATTGGTAAAGGTTGTAGCATTCCTAAAGCAGGTCTTCGATGCACAGCTTTGACTTTCGACAAGTGTCACATCTTGCAACGTAGCGAGCTATCTCGATTTTCATTTTAGTCCACCGTGCACTACGCCTCGGGTCATGATACATCTTATTGCTACCTGGGTGAATCGAGAATCTGGTTAGGTGAGCTTCATCAAGAATCATCTGCCGGAGCTCGGGAACTTTTGGAACAACCCGGGCGATTTTTGAACCATAACACATTATCGTCATCAAGGCGGAAGCAAGATGCTTGCCCCGATCCGACTTTTTTCTCCGATATGCTTGAGCCCTTTGCTTTCTCGTTGAGCGGCAATAATCTTTTCTTGAATAGATGAGTGTACGGTGATATCATTCAGAGTACCCCGAGAAATTATATCAATATTTAATCTCTCTAACTCTTGACATAGACTCGATTTACTTTGAGTGACAAAGAAGACAGCTTGCACCGACTCTTTTCGACCGAGAGCATCCGCAACCACATTGGCTTTGCCAGATGATAATGGACTTCAAGATCATAATCTTTGATTAATTCAAGCCACCTTCGCTGCCTCATATTCAACTCGCATCGTGTGAAGATATACTTCAAACTTTTATGATCACTATAAATATGACATTTGTTGCCCAAAGAAATAATGCCTCCATATTTTCGAGCATGCACAATCTAGCGGCTAACTCAAGATCATGAGTTGGATAATGCTCTTCATGTCGCTTCAATCGCCTCGAAGCATAAGCAATAACTTTGCCCTCTTGCATTAACACACATCCGATGCCGATGCCGACGCATCACAATACACATCGAATGGCTTTTCAATATCCGGCCGAGCAAGGATTGGGGCGTGGTTTAGAAGATCTTTTAACTTATGGAAAGCTTGCTCACATTCGGATGACCATCGGAATTTGGTTTGATTCTTGAGGAGTTCTCGTGATTGGTTTGGCTAATTTGGAGAAATCGAGAACGAAACGACGGTAATATCCCGCCATTCCAAGGAAGCTACGAAACTTGATGAACGATGGTGGGTGGTTTCCAATTAAGAATATCTTGGATTTTGCTTTGGGATCAATCGCAACACCCTCGGCCGATAAGACATGACCAAGGAATTTGACTTCACTAAGCCAAAACTCACACTTACTAAATTTAGCATAAAGGCGATGCTCTCGGAGACGAGACAGAACAATACGGAGATGCTCCGCATGCTCTTCTTTATTTTTGAATATATAAGAATGTCGCCGATGAACACTACGACAAAACGATCGAGCTCGGGCATAAACACCGAGTTCATCGATACATGAAATGGGCTGGAGCATTAGTAAGCCTAAATGACATGACTAGATATTCGTATAGGCCGTATCCGGTGGTAAAGGCGGTTTTCGAATATCTTCCTACCGTATACGTATTTGGTGGTAGCCGGATCTAAGATCAATCTTGGAGAACACCTTGGCTCCCGCAAGTTGATCAAAGAGAAGATCGATACGAGGAAGAGGATATTTATTTTTGATGGTCACCTCGTTTAATGGACGATAGTCCACACACATTCTCGAGTTTGATCTTTCTTTTTCACAAAGATAGCGGACAACCCCACGGTGATGAACTAGGTCGGATAAAACCTTTATCCAACAGTTCTTTCAATTGAGTTTTCAATTCAGCTAACTCTTTTTGGGGGCATCCTATAAGCTCTTCGGGATACTTGGTGCAAAGCGTGCAGGCTTCAACTCAATCACAAATTCAACATCTCTTTCCGGTGGTAGCCCGGCAAATCATCGGGGAACACATCCGAAACTCACGGACTACTACCAGATATCTTGAAGTGCTGGCACTGAGGTTGCATTAGCGGTCGTAACCGCTTTCTTGGGAATCGGAAATTGGATAAGGAGTGGGGGATTGGTTATCGGGTAGCAACAAATTAACATTTCTATTCGGGTATCTATCACAAATAGCCATACCGGGCGTAACCAGGTTCATTCTCGAGGATCACATCTATATTTTGATCCTTCAATACTATCAGATCCGTGGGATATAAATACCCACCAAGAGATATAGGAATCTGAGAGACTACTTCCCGTGTACACATACGTCCTCCCGGTGATTGCACCATAAACTCATCTTTAATTTCTTTTATGGGAATTTCATGCTTGGTAACAAATGTGCGGTTGATAAATGTATGAGATGCACCAGAATCAAATAATGTAAGTGCGGGGTGACTGGCAACAGGGAACATACCCATCAACACGGGTTCTCCTTCAAGAACGTTCCCCGACTGGACTTGATAGACGCGCCCAGTCTTCTTCCCGGCATTAACCTTCGGGACACGCTGTGGAACACCCCTGCCTTGACTCGGGGGCTGTTGACCGCCGGACCCTTTGCTGAAATTGGGAAGCATTCCTTTTGGGGTAGGGACAGTTTTCGATACGTATGCCCGACTTGATCACAATTGAAACACGGGCCGAAACCGGTAGAAGTATTTTGTGGAGCCGGGGTGGAGTTGGGTTTCGAACACACCCCGGTGTTCGGGCCGCTGGGGATAGGTTGCGGCAGCAGGCGAGGGTACACCTGTTGCCTCGGAGCTTGTTGCCGCTGTGGTGGGTAGCGATAGGGTTGAGGATTTTGCGCGGCCGTTGTGGATAGCGAAATGGTGGGCGATAGTCTTTGGGTGGGATGATAGATAACTTTCTCGGCGTTTACGATTCCACCGGTTTGTCGAGAGAAAAGCACGCCGCTCCTCACTCTTTTTGCTCCGACGAGGGATTTCTCATAGGCAATGGCTATATCCACGCCTCGTAGAAAGTGGCATTGGGGTTTGAGGTAAGGTGGGTTTTGATATCTCCCTTTAAACCCCCGAGGAAGCACTTCTTCTTCTTTATATCGGTATCCACATGTTCTCGGTGCATACTGTGAGAGGTGGCTAAAGGAGTTCACGTCTTCGCACCACGGATTGTCCACCTTGTTTCGGGGCTAAAAACTCTTCTAACTTAGCTTGCATTACTCCGTCGGTATAAAATGCCGACGGAATGCATCTTTGAACACGGTCCGTGTGATTGGCTGGGTCGGCCGGCTGCCGTGCAAGGAAATTCGCCCACCATGCGGATCACGGGGGCCTCTCATTCTTTGACGGCAAACTTGGGTTTCATCAAGTCCGGACAACCTTCCAAAGAGATCAAACTTCAGATCTATAATGCGAAGCCAATCATTAGCTTCTAGGGGCTCCTCGGCCACAGTGAACACCGGCGGGGACGAGTATCGGTGAAGTCCGCATATGTGATTTCGTCGTGATTACGGCGACCCTGATTTTCACGTGGTGCATTCTCGATTCTGGCGACTTATCTCCCGTAGCATACGGGCATTCTCGATGGTGGCGTGGACTAAAGCCGCCACGGCTTCACCCAAAGACGGTGGTGCTTGTGGTGCCCGAGGGACCTCACCCCTCTCTTGTGAAGAACCGGACATCCGTTATAAACCCGGATCGGATTTATTCACAAGCGAGGATTTATTAAAATTGAAAGCAACAAAGATACAAGCCCGGTCATACAAAGGTTCACTTATTTATTTTACAAGTCCGCCCATAGGCCGGACACCCCAAAGTTGACTATTTAACATATATTACATCTCTCTCTCTCTCTCTCTCGGGGAGCTCAGATGTCAGATCCCTCATCCGGGTCGGACTCATTGCCCGCAACGGACTCATCGACCTCGGACTCCTTTGTCGGTGTTGGGTAGACTTACGGTGACTCCACGATACCCAAGTCATCCGCCGCCACCACTGGCTGGTACAGAGGGATCATGGAGATTGTACCGGGTGATGGATCTCCTCATGGAGTGCTTTGCGGTGTAAGCCTCGAGGTTATCTACCCGAGCCCGCAACTCCTCGATGTAGTCATATCCATCATTCCTCGATGCATCGCACCGCCCCAGCTCATGCTGAAGACGGCGATGGTCTGGCTGAAGCTTGGTGATGGTACGAAGGTTCGATCGCTCTCGCTTCATCTCGGTCCGCTATCTCGGCCTTCGACGATCATTCTC
Source organism: Chrysopogon serrulatus (assembly GCA_015844335.1). Taxonomy (NCBI): domain Eukaryota; kingdom Viridiplantae; phylum Streptophyta; class Magnoliopsida; order Poales; family Poaceae; genus Chrysopogon; species Chrysopogon serrulatus. The sequence continues at coordinate 13,037 of JADLZL010002247.1, read as the reverse complement.
AACAAGAGCCATCAAGCGATCCTTGGTGACGACGCCAACTCTCTCTGGACAACTCGGCTATCTTTTTTGCTTCTTGGTTTTCTTCTTCTCAAGATTCGGCTCGCTTGGGCCGGCTTCAAAGATCGTTGCGGCGTGGTGCCATCCGGTGACGTGGCACACCCCTAGGACCGGTCTTCTTGCGAGGAGTCCGCTTGGTACGGGCCATCCTGTAGAAAGCAAAGATAGAATCTAGAAGATTGAGAACCTTAAAGTCAGCAAGAACAGGATTGATTTTACTTAGCCCAACCACTTTGTTTCGGGAATTAAAATTTTAAACATGTGAATTAAATATGATGCATGATCGGACCTACGGATCGAGTAAAATCTTTTAAACTTACATAAGCATACTTTTAGCAATATAGGGCAAAAGAGAAAATACATGATACTCCGCTTAAGACTTTTATAAATAGCACCTATGGGGACTACTAGAAAGAATAAAGACAGAGCAGAAGCAATTTAGACTAAAAACCCTATTTTAGCATTTAGATCCAAAACATTTTGAAGTTTTTTGAAAAGTAATACTGTAAGTATCTTTGTAAGTACCGCTCGATACCCTTTCTCGTGGCGTAACCTTCTAAATTATATGGCCCACAAGCACCGACCTTGTCCCTAAGACCTCGATCAACCATGCTTATACACCATATAACCTAGAATGTTCCGTCGGGTGGATCCCGATAAACCACAATCACTCCGGGATCGATACTTATAGATACATCACAAGATACAACAACGGCTTTCATATAAAATACCGTAGTAGCGGAAGACTTACAATAACTTAATTTACAAACATTTGGTAAAACTTATACAAACCAGTATTATTACAACCCAAATGGAAGTATCATTACTTAACTTGATTACAAGCCACGCAACAAAAAGTTGCCCCGCCCAAAGGCCACTCAATTCACTCTTCCTCGGACACTTCTTCAACAACCGTCATGCGGCAAGGGGCCGTAGCACGCTTGCCCATGCGGTTCACCCGCAACGAGGGTTAAACAAACCCCGAGTACAAAAGTACTCCGCAAGACTTACCCGACCAAAAAATTGGGGAGAAGACTCGGGGAATGCCGGCTAATAGGAATCAAGGTGAGGCTTTAGCAGGATCAAAGACTCTTTTTGCTAAAAAAAACTAAGCCAATCCTTAATATATCACTCACTTGTCAACCATGTATCGAATTCAAAACTTTCATTCTCACACTTTCATAATTACTACGATGCTGGTGCGAGGATCACGGCTCCCATATCGTGGAGCACACGACGATTCGAATCGCTTAATATACCCAAATTGGGCTTCTAGCCACACGATGTATGCAGGACCAACATCTTACATACATCAACTCACGCCCGGATTTCTCCCTACCGAACGGAGGTGCAAGTACACCACCTCACTACGGCCGCTCGGTCACTTCGGGCGGTGCGCATCGTAGAATGGGCACACGCTACTTGTCCGTTCTAGTAAAAGATAGTCCAAGTGGAGTTTACCGCCATTAGCATGCGACTAGTACTATCCAATAACCTCATGATCCAAGGGCCAAGCAACGAACGGTGCTTAACCGACACAAGTGGACGACACTACACCGGGCAGAGCCCCCCCGATGCAAGTCACTCCACCGGCGTCTCGATTTACTCATCATCATGTTCTTGGGCGTACCCCTGACCCGGCCAAGGTGAGAGGTAGGCGACAAGCAACATCAAGTTTTCATAAATTCCCTTCGGGAGTATTGTTATCACAACTTTAGAAACAACTTATCAAAACCTATTCTAGTAGCAAGGCTAAGCGTGACTAAGCATTTCGAAATTAAAAAAAGTATCCGTGGATAATGTAGCAAGGTACGGTAAAATGCATCAAAGTAGGATAGCACACAACTCCTACACCTAATGCATTATCATCACATGAAATCATAAAAACTTTTCGAAATACAAGGCGGGGTTTGAATGCATCCGGGGCTTGCCTTGGGGCTCGGTGAAGTGAGGACCGAGAGAACCAATCACCGTAACTGCAACCAGTCTCCTCACAAAGAACACCTTCTTCAAGAACAAGGGGTTGGATCAACCCCTTCCTCAGTCCCAGGTAGCTACACGACGAGATGCATGATTATAATGCAAAGAAATGAATGATCATGCGACAAATGATGCATCAACGTTAACCTATCTTGAGTACAACTTTCCTTCACGGTAACCTCACTCTAGGAAGGTATAACTAACATTGGCGACGACGAACTAGCGATACGCAATCAACATGAAACGCCGAAGGTCATTTAGGGTTAATGACCTAGGGTCATCACTCAATCCCAAAATCAAGCAACACTAACAGTGATTAAGGGTGATTACTAATTTATTGACCATTTTTACAGTCGTTGAAAGCCACTAATTAACTTGCTAATTGGGGATTAATTAAACCCTAATTAACCACATGATTAATTAATTAAACATTAATTAATTAAGGCATTAATTAAGCATAATACAAAACTTAGTCAAAACATGATCAAACTTCATAATTAAGATCACCATTACCTAATTAGCACACAAAATAAATTTCATAATTATTGGAGTTATATTTTAATTATTAAAAATCATGGAAGTTGCATTTATTAATTAAAGGAGTAATTTTAATTATAACTAAAACTTACTGAAAATCATAAGTTAGCATTTTTCATTGGCAGAGCATATTACAAGGAGCACACACATATTTTTCTCATATTTTTATCTGCCCAAATAATATTTATACAAAAAGATGAAAACTATATTTAGAAAATTAAAACGAGAAAAAGGAAAACATTTTTCTCCTCGCGTGGGCTTCACTGTGCGGCCTGGCGGCCCACTCCACGTCCGGCTGCCTGGCCCGGCCGACTCACGCCAGCCCCTCCTCCTTTCCTCCTCTCTCGCCGACAGCCCGGGCCCGGGTCCGGCCTCCCCCTCCTTCCTCCCCCCTTCTTCCTTTCTCCGACGGGGCACGGTGCCGACGACGCTGGCCGACCCTCGGTTCTCCCCTAACGGCGATCTCTCGGGCGCAACTAACTGCACCGGTGAGATCCTCACATCCTCCCGCACCCAACGACCTATCATACACCCTCTTTCCTTCACCGGAGCTCGCACACCGAGGTGCACGGCGGCTCGACGGCTGCCGGAGCTCGCCTCTGGACGAGCTCACTGTGAGCTCCTCCGCGCACCGAACACCCCGAAAAGATCAACAACCCAACGCGAACACGATGCTACACCTAATACGACACGTAGCGCTATTTGACTAGTCACGACAACGAGCACGGGCGGCGATGGCATGGCGGAGCTCGTCGGCGTGACGCGCTCTAACTAAACTACGGCACAACAAAGAACGATCACCATGGGTGCACTCGTAAGCTCACCACGACTTCAAAGCAACCGGGAGGCGGGCTCGAAAGGAGGCGAGGCTTGGTCGACGGCGATGGCAAATGATTGCGGCGGCGCAGACCGACGGCGAGACGGTGCTCCTGGTGGTTCCGGTGCTCAACCGCAAAAACCAAAGAGCCGAATAGGAGCAGGAGGTCAAGGCGAAGCTAGCCCAAGAATCGATGGAGCTTGAAATGCTCGGGAACGCTAATCGTGGGCGAGATGCTCGCGGCGGCGGCGAAAATGACCGGAACGGAGAAGATGACGCCTTCCCCCGCGGCCGACGGTCTCACAAATAAGCAACGAGTGGCTCGAGAGAGTGCGCAAGGGCAAGGCGAACCAGTTTGCCGAGCAATTTGGAGAGTGGTGGATTGAGCAAATGTGAATTGGAAAGAAAACCGGCGACCGGCGGCGAAGCAGTAGTGGAGAAAAAGGGATCGCCGTCGGCCGTTGCCGGTTTTTATAGGACAAACGGGAGCTAGACAGTGGAGGACGACGCCACGATGCCGGTGAGCTGGTTGGCGGCGCGAGAAACCCGGGAAGAACCGCGAACGGCCACGGCGGCGGTCGGCCGGCCGTCCGCATGGGCGCCGGCACCGGCAAGCACCCCCCTGCTCATGCACTCGTAGCAAGCCGCCACCTTTTCTCTCCATTTTCAAAATTATTTTCAAAACTTGAACTGTTCACCAAAATATCCCAAAATACAGAATACTCAAAATTTTGTGCTCTACAACTTTCATTAAAGGAGTTTTGTCAGATTCAAACCGGTTTTTGAATTTGAAGTTCAATTTGAAATTGCACCAAAACCCTAACTTTAGGAATTTTAAAATTACTTTCAATTTTTGAATAAAAGATGAAAATTTCCAAAAATAAAAGTTGTTCCATTTCTCAAGGTCTACAACTTTCATTTAGGAAGTTTTTCATGAAACCCAACAATTTTTGAATTGTAGTTTAAAACTCAAAAGGGGGCAATTTGAAATTCAAATTACTTTTGAAATTACTCCAAATTTTATTCAAAAACTTGAAAAACTTTGTATACCAAAGTTGTAGAGCTCAAAGAGATGCACAAACTGTATTTTGGAAGTTTTCCCAAATTTTGAATATTTTGAGGTGAAATTGTAAAGGGGGTAAAAACACTTCGAAAATCTCCCTTTTTGAATGATTTTCAAATTAAATCTTTGGGCAAATAAATAGTGATGCTGTGACACTTTTTCAAACCCAACCAATAGCATATTTTCAAAGTACAAAGTTCATACTTTCAAAAGGTGCCATTGGTTGGCAACTTTTATTTATAAAATTAATCATGGTTAGCTCACCAAATTTGAAAGTGATATTCCAATTCCAACACTTAGCCTCTCAAGCTAGGATTTGGGAATTGAATGCCAATTTCAAACTTGGTTCTCTCTTGCACCTCATTTGATTTAGAAAACTTGTTTAAGGTGAAAGTCAGGGTTAGCCAAGCACTTGCAAACATCACGGTTGATTTTAATTGATTGGTTTTATTTAAGAAATCAAACATGTGAGCAGGATTCAAATTATAAACATAAGCACATGTAATACAAAGGAGCTCAAACAACACCCTAGAATCGTAAACTCATTTTAATTGTTTGAATTAGGGTTTTCTAATCATGAATGCTCATGCAATGATGATGATGACATGGCAGGTTGTGCTTAACGTAACACCGGGTGTTACATTATATTCCTTAAAAAAGGAATCTCGTCCCCGAGATTCAAAGCTTAGGGCTAAGTAATGGAAAAGGAAATGTGTCAAGCAAACACATCTTACATGGTTTCATAAGGGAGGCGAAAGGTTCATATTACAAGTCTCATGTTTTTTGGAAAGTCACAATCCTTAGAAACGAATCGTGACTTAGGAGAAAGAAGAAAGAAACTCCCTAAAGTGCTCATTCAAGAATTCCTCGATTCCCAAGTGGCTTCATCCTCGAGTGCCGATCCCACCGAACTTTGAAGAATCTTCTAGTGTGTCTGCGTGTGACCCGATCTTTTCGGTCAAGAATTTTGATTGGATATTCAGCACTTGTTAGATCAGGCTCAATATTGATGCCTTCAATGTCGACGACCTTGTCTGGTACTTGTAAACACTTTTTCGCCAGACACATGAAACATATTGTGTACAAGAGACAATTGCTCGTAGATCCGCACGGTATGCTACCTTCCCACACTGCTCAATAATTTGAAATGGACCGATGTATCGAGGTGCTAGTTTACCTTTCACCCCGAAACGGTTCGATACCTTTGCTCTCGGTGACACCTTCAAGTATACATAGTCTCCAACTTTAAACGCCAAGGGTCGACGATGACAATCTGCATAACTCTTTTGTCGAGACCGAGCCCTTCTCAGATTTGCTCGAATTTGTCGACTTTATCTTCGGTTTCTTTAACTAAATCAACCCCATAGAACCACCTTTCTCCCCGGTTCGGACCGGTTAAGTGGAGTACGACATCGTCGACCATATAATGCTTCAAATGGTGCCATTTTGAGACTTTCTTGATAGCTATTATTATAAGCAAATTCTCGCTAATGGCAAACATTCGTCCCCATGCCGAGGAATATGTCAATACACAAGATCTCAACATATCTTCTAGAATTTGATTTACTCTTTTCGATCCGCCTCCGGTTTGCGGATGGTAAGTCGTACTATATAATAAATTAGTACCCAAGGTTTCATGAAATTTCTGCGAGAATTTAGCAACAAACCGTGTACCTCTATCGGTAACAATAGACTTGGGTACCCCATGCAAACACATAATTCGGTCTATGTATAACCACAAGATATTGAGGTGCGCGGTAAACATTCTTTACTGAATAAAATGGGCCGACTTAGTCAATCGATCCACAATCACCCATATAGAATCATAACCCTTTTTGTTTGTTGTAGGCGCACCCACAATAAAATCCATACTTATATCTTCCCACTTCCAGGCCGGAATTGGTAAAGGTTGTAGCATTCCTAAGAGTCTTCGGATGCACGCTTTGACTTTCTCGACAAGTGTCACATCTTGCAACGTAGCGAGCTATCTCGATTTTCATTTTAGTCCACTGAATCTCTCGCCTCGGTCATGATACATCTTATTGCTACCGGGTGAATCGAGAATCGTTAGGTGAGCTTCATCAAGAATCATCTGCGGAGCTCGGGAACTTTTGGAACAACTGCACGATTTTTGAACCATAACACATTATCGCATCAAGGCGGAAGCAAGATGCTTGCCCCGATCCGACTTTTTTCTCCGATATGCTTGAGCCCTTTGCTTTCTCGTTGAGCGGCAATAATCTTTTCTTGAATAGATGAGTGTACGGTGATATCATTCAGAGTACCCCGAGAAATTATATCAATATTTAATCTCTCTAACTCTTGACATAGACTCAGATTTACTTGGAGTGACAAAGAAGACAGCTTGCACCGACTCTTTTCGACCGAGAGCATCCGCAAACCACATTGGCTTTGCCGGATGATAATGGACTTCAAGATCATAATCTTTGATTAATTCAAGCCACCTTCGCTGCCTCATATTCAACTCGCATCGTGTGAAGATATACTTCAAACTTTTATGATCACTATAAATATGACATTTGTTGCCCAAAGAAATAATGCCTCCATATTTTCGAGCATGCACAATCAGCGGCTAACTCAAGATCATGAGTTGGATAATGCTCTTCATGTCGCTTCAACCGCCTCGAAGCATAAGCAATAACTTTGCCCTCTTGCATTAACACACATCCGATGCCGATGCGGGACGCATCACAATACACATCGAATGGCTTTTCAATATCCGGCCGAGCAAGGATTGGGGCAAAGGTTAGAAGATCTTTTAACTTATGGAAAGCTTGCTCACATTCGATGACCATCGGAATTTGGTTTGATTCTTGAGGAGTTCTCGTGATTGGTTTGGCTAATTTGGAGAAATCGTGAACGAAACGACGGTAATATCCCGCCATTCCAAGGAAGCTACGAACTTGATGAACGATGGTGGGTGGTTTCCAATTAAGAATATCTTGGATTTTGCTGGGATCAATCGCAACACCCTCGGCCGATAAGACATGACCAAGGAATTTGACTTCACTAAGCCAAAACTCACACTTACTAAATTTAGCATAAAGCCGATGCTCTCCGAGACGAGATGTAACAATACGGAGATGCTCCGCATGCTCTTCTTTATTTTTGAATATATAAGAATGTCGCCGATGAACACTACGACAAAAACGATCGAGCTTCGGGCATAAACACCGAAGTTCATCGATACATGAAATGGGCCGGAGCATTAGTAAGCCTAAATGACATGACTAGATATTCGTATAGGCCGTATCCGGTGGTAAAGGCGGTTTTCGAATATCTTCCTACCGTATACGTATTTGGTGGTAGCCAGATCTAAGATCAATCTTGGAGAACACCTTGGCTCCCGCAAGTTGATCAAAGAGAAGATCGATACGAGGAAGAGGATATTTATTTTTGATGGTCACCTCGTTTAATGGACGATAGTCCACACACATTCTCAGAGTTTGATCTTTCTTTTTCACAAAGATAGCAGGACAACCCCACGGTGATGAACTAGGTCGGATAAAACCTTTATCCAACAGTTCTTTTCAATTGAGTTTTCAATTCAGCTAACTCTTTTGGGGGCATCCTATAAGCTCTTCGGGATACCGGTGCAACCCTGGCTTCAACTCAATCACAAATTCAACATCTCTTTCCGGTGGTAGCCCGGGCAAATCATCGGGGAACACATCCGAAACTCACGGACTACCGGGTATATCTTGAAGTGTCGGGCACTGAGGTTGCATTAGCGGTCGTAACCGCTTTCTTGGGAATCGGAAATTGGATAAGGAGTGGGGACTGGTTATCGGGTAGCAAAACTTAACATTTCTATTCGGGGGTATCTATCACGGCCATATCTCATGTAACCGCCTCATTCGAGGATCACATCTATATTTTGATCCTTCAATACTATCGATCCGTGGGATATAAATACCCACCAAGAGATATAGGAATCTGAGAGACTACTTCCCGTGTACACATACGCCCTCCCTTGGTGATTGCACCATAAACTCATCTTTAATTTCTTTTATGGGAATTTCATGCTTGGTAACAAATGTGCGGTTGATAAATGTATGAGATGCACGGGAATCAAATAATGTAAGTCTTGGGGTGATCGGCAACAGGAACATACCCATCAACACGGGTTCTCCTTCAAGAACGTTCCCCCGATCGACTTGATAGACGCGCCCGGTCTTCTTCCCCGGCATTAACCTTCGGGACACGCCGTGTGGAACACCCCCTTGACTTGACTCGGGGCTGTTGACCGCCCGGACCCTTGCTGAAATTGGGAAGCATTCCTTTTGGGGTAGGGACAGTTTCGATACGGATGCCCGACTTGATCACAATTGAAACACGGGCCGAAACCGTAGAAGTATTTTGTGGAGTCGGTGGAGTTGGGTTTCAACACCCCGGTGTTCGGCCGGGATGGATAGGTTGCGGCAAAGAGGGCGAGGGTACACCTGTTGCCTCGGAGCTTGTTCTTTCGCTGTGGTGGGTAGCGATAGGGTTGAGGATTTTGGCGGCAAGTGGATAGCGAAATGGTGGGCGATAGTGCCGGGGTGGGATGATAGATAACTTTCGGCGTTTACGGATTCCACCGGTTTGTCGAGAGAAAGCACGTCGCTCCTCACTCTTTTGCTCCGACAGGGATTTCTCATAGGCAATGGCTATATCCACCGCCTGCGTAGAAAGTGGCATTGGGGTTTGAGGTAAGGTGGGTTTTGATATCTCCCTTTAAACCCCCGAGGAAGCACTTCTTCTTTTTATATCAAGATCCACATGTTCGGTGCATACTTGTGAGAGGTGGCTAAAGGAGTTCACGTCTTGCACCACGGATTGTCCACCTTGTTTCGTGGCTAAAAACTCTTCTAACTTAGCTTGCATTACTCCGTCGGTATAAAATCTTGACGGAATGCATCTTTGAACACGGTCCGGTGTTGATTGGTGGGCCTACCGGGCCGCTAAGCCCACCATGCGGCCCACCATGCCTCTCAGGCCTGGACCGGATCAAAACTTGGGTTTCATCAAGTCTGAACTGACAACCTTCCAAAGATCAAACTTCAGGATCTATAATCACGAAGCCAATCATTAGCTTCTAGGGGCTCCTCGGTGAACACCGTGGGGCCATGTATCGGTGAAGTCCGCATATGTGATTCGTCGTGATTACGACGACCCTGATTTTCACGTGGTGCATTACCGATTACGCGACTTATCTCCCGTAGCATACGGGCATTCTCGATGGTGGCGTGGACTAAAGGCGCCACGGCTTCAAAAAGACGGTGGTGCTTGTGGTGCCCGAGGGACCTCACCCCTCTCTTGTGAAGAACCGGACATACATTATAAACCCGGTCGGATTTATTCACAAGGATTTATTAAAATTGAAAGCAACAAAGACAAGCCCGGTCATACAAAGGTTCACTTATTTATTTTACAAGTCCGCCCATAGGCCTGACACCCCAAAGTTGACTATTTAACATATATTACATCTCTCTCTCTCTCGGGGAGCTCGGATGTCGGATCCTCATCCTGGTCGGACTCATTGCCCGGCAGAACGGACTCATCGCCCTCGGACTCCTTTGTCGGTGTTGGGTAGACTTCGGGTGACTCCACGATACCCAAGTCATCCACGCCACCCGTGGTGCGAGAGGATCATGGAGATTGTATGCGGGTGATGGATCTCCTCATGGAGTGCCGCGGTGTAAGCCTCGAGGTTATCTACCCGAGCCTCGCAACTCCCTCGATGTAGTCATATCCATCATTCCTCGATGCATCGCACCGTCCGCTCATCATTCAAGACGGCGATGGTCTGCTGAAAAGCTTGGTGATGGTACGAAGGTTCGACGCTCCTGCTTCATCAATTCCGCTATCTCGGCCTTGGGCGATCATTCTCAACGGTAGCCATCAAGCGATCCTTGGTGACGGCGCCAACTCTGCCGGACAACTTCGGCTATCTTTTGCTTCTTGGTTTTCTTCTTCTCAAGATTCGCTCGCTTGGGCGGCCAAAGATCGTTGCGACGTGGTGCCATCACGGTGACGTGGCACACCCCTAGGACCGGTCTTCTTGCGAGGAGTCCGCTTGGTACGGGCCATCCTGTAGAAAGCAAAGATAGAATCTAGAAGATTGAGAACCTTAAAGTCGGCAAGAAGAAGGGATTGATTTTACTTAGCCCAACCACTTTGTTTTGGGAATTAAAATTTTAAACATGTGAATTAAATATGATGCATGATGGGACCTACGGATCGAGTAAAATCTTTTAAACTTACATAAGCATACTTTTAGCAATATAGGGCAAAAGAGAAAAATACATGATACTCCGCTTAAGACTTTTATAAATAGCACCTATGGGGACTACTAGAAAGAATAAAGACAGGAAGCGAGAAGCAATTTAGACTAAAAACCCTATTTTAGCATTTAGATCCAAAACATTTTTGAAGTTTTTGAAAAGTATCTTGTAAGTATCTTTGTAAGTACCTCGATACCCTACGTGGCGAACCTTCTAAATTATATGGCCCACAAGCAATCGACCTTGTCCCTAAGACCTCGGTCCAACCATGCTTATACACTATATAACCTAGAATGTTCCGTCGGTGGATCCCCGATAAACCACAATCACTCCAGGGATCGATACTTCATGGATACATCACAAGATTACAACGACTTTCATACAAAATACGAGTAGCGAAAGACTTACAATAACTTAATTTACAAACATTTGGTAAAACTTATACAAACGGTATTATTACAACCCGGTGGAAGTATCATTACTTAACTTGATTACAAGCCACGCAACAAAAGTTGCCTTTCGCCCAAAGGCCACTCAATTCACTCTTCCTCGGACACTTCTTCAACAACCGTCATGCGGAAGGGCCGTGCACGCTTGCCCATGCGGTTCACCCGCAAACGGGGTTAAACAAACCCCTGAGTACAAAAGTACTCCATAAGACTTACCCGACCAAAAAAATTGGGGAAAGACTTCGGAATGCCGGCTAATAGGAATCAAGGTGAGGCTTTAGCGGGATCAAAGACTCTTTTGCTAAAAAAACTAAGCCAATCCTTAATATATCACTCACTTGTCAACCATGTATCGAATTCAAAACTTTCATTCTCACACTTTCATAATTACTACGATGCTTGGTGCGAGGATCACGGCTCCCATATCGTGGAGCACACGACGGTCCAATAAACAATATACCCGGTGGGGGCTTCTAGCCACACGATGTATGCGGGACCAACATCTTACATACATCAACTCACGCCCGGATTTCTCCCTACCGTAGCAGGTACGAAGACACCCTCCTCACTACGGCCGCTCGGTCGCCCGGTCTTGCGTCGTAGAATGGGCTGCACGCTACTTGTCCGTTCTAGTAAAAGATAGTCAAGTGGAGTTTACCGCCATTAGCATGCGACTAGTACTATCAATAACCTCATGATCCAAGGGCCAAAAACAGCGAGCGGTTGCTTAACCGACACAAGTGATTTACACTACACCGGGCGTTAGCCCCTCCCCGATGCAAGTCACTCCACCGGCGTCTCGATTTACTCATCATCATGTTCTTGGGCGTACCCCTGACCCGCCAAGGTGAGAGGTAGGCGACAAGCAACATCAAGTTTTCATAAATTCCCTTCGAGGGGTATTGTTATCACAACTTTAGAAACAACTTATCAAAACCTATTCTAGTAGCAAGGCTAAAAGCGTGACTAAGCATTTCGAAATTAAAAAGTGTATCCGGATAATGTAGCAAGGTACGGTAAATGCATCAAAGTAGGATAGCACACAACTCCTACACCTAATGCATTATCATCACATGAAATCATAAAAACTTTTCGAAATACAAGGCGGGGTTTGAATGCATCCGGGGCTTGCCTTGGGGGCTCGGTGGAAGTGAGGACCAGAGAACCAATCACCGTAACCCGGGGAACCAGTCTCCTCACAAAGAACACCTTCTTCAAGAACAGAGGGTTGGATCAACCCCTTCCTCGGTCCCAAAGGTAGGCTACACTACGGAGATGCATGATTATAATGCAAAGAAATGAATGATCATGCGGCAATGATGCATCAACGTTAACCTATCTTGAGTACAACTTTCCTTCACGGTAACCTCACTCTAGGAAGGTATAACTAACATTGGCGACGGCGAACTAGCGAACTAGCGTCTTGCTTTCAACATGAAACGCCAGAAGGTCATTTAGGGTTAATGACCTAGGGTCATCACTCAATCCCAAAATCAAGCAACACTAACAAAGGATTAAGGGTGATTACTAATTTATTGACCATTTTACAAATCGTTGAAAGCCACTAATTAACTTACTAATTGGGGATTAATTAAACCCTAATTAACCACATGATTAATTAATTAAACATTAATTAATTAAGGCATTAATTAAGCATAATACAAAAACTTAGTCAAAACATGATCAAACTTCATAATTAAGATCACCATTACCTAATTAGCACACAAAATAAATTTCATAATTATTGGAGTTATATTTTAATTATTAAAAATCATGGAAGTTGCATTTATTAATTAAAGGAGTAATTTTAATTATAACTAAAACTTACTGAAAATCATAAGTTAGCA